>ML392372.1:78857-136466 GCA_005239525.1 Nicotiana knightiana
CTTACAACACATTGTTAGTAATTTCTAGTTGTTATTATTGTCAGTAGAATTAGTAAAACATCACCAATTTATATTAAAAAGTCTTGAGAGAATTGATTGAGTAAAAGTTGCGTATTCTAAAGACTTGATTGATACGTAAATTCCCTGTGGGATCGACTCTGGGCATAATACCCCGGATTATATTTGCAACGCCCGTTTAGTCTTTTATTAGACATAGTTGAGCGTGATCATAACTCAATTTCCTAAACTCTATCTTATTTATAATACGATGATGCCTACATCTAGAAAGTCAGTTGTTAAGGGATTGAATGCGACCGTGAAAGAGTTGAGTCAGAGGAACTCGATTTTGCATCATGCTTATGATGAGTAAATGTAACGTCTTCAGTAGATCATATGTGTACTAAGACGTGTAAGCCTCTTGATAAGGAGCCTTAAGGCAAGAATATCTATACACCCCTATGGTGAAAGGCAATGAGAGATTCGGAAGATAGATGCAAGTTCAACAAGTAAAACAAGCAAGATGAAGAAGGGTACGAGGCACCCAGTTAATGAAGATTATCAATATTTACAATTCAGGCAGAGTAATATAAGCCTTTTTAGTTACCTTCAACAATAACAGAGGTATGTACAATTGGCCACACCCTTATGCCCTATGGGGGCTAACAAAAGTAGTATAAGAGAAGGACGGATATCAGGATCCGGCTAGAGTTAGAGTAACCCAAACTGGTGGATGGATTGTTTGCGTTAGTTGACATTTCCAAAGGATATTGCAAATGTGCCAATAGATCTCCTTGTAAGACACCCAGATGGTGCACTCTAAAATAGTGCAGCTGGATATGAGTACTACAAAGATAGGCACTGGAAACCTTGAAGAGATAAATATTACCTTAGTGTGGCTCCCGTCCCTAGCAGAGCAAGAATTTTAGGCAACCCAAAGAGCCAATGGATGGAGCAAGGGGCTCTAAAAGCAAAAGAATGTCTTGTTCGAGTTTTCAGAATAAGTGATAGACATAAATGTTAGCGGGAAATAAGAAGAGAGTCAATGAAGCATTATGAGTAATATATGATACATAGATGACAATGGTAGATAAAAAAGATGACACTATTACAGAGTCTATAGTCAAGTGAAGGAAAAGATGAGAGGTGACAGGCCTTGAGACAACAAAAGAGTATAGATCATAAAGTCATATCCTCATTTCGAGAAATAAGTTCGTGTCTCTAACGTGATTAATAGAAGGAAAAGCTAGACCCCAGAGTAATAGAAATCAGTATAGACGGGTGAACAAGATAAACTTAGGAACTGAGTAATTTATAGTCGGCATCATGAGAATTTCAGAGATTGCGTTCCGACGATAATAGAATGGACGACAGAAGAATAACCTTTAAAGGTCATTCAGGAAGACGCTTCCCTAAAGCAAGCAATGTGAGCAAAGTTAAGCTTAAAGGACTGTATGTGCCAGTTACTTTAAGTGTCACCCTCGCGAGTAAGTAATTTCATTATCCTTGATACAGAAGGATTACCGCAAGGCGAGTAAGGGTCATCGATGATGTGAAAAGACGCCAAAGATGAAGAGGTAAAACTTATATAGGTAGATCGTCGTAGCACTAAATCTTAGTACTCCCCTAAAGGGGGAGAATAGGGAGTGATGTGGCATTAAGTCAGAATTAAGTGGTTCTAGTAACAATGGAATGATAAAGGAAGAATGCAATAAGAATGAGAAAGGAATGAGATTGCACTTATCTGAATCCTACTGATATTCTACGATTCTAGAACATTATGCAAACATGACGTCAAGAATAAGAAGTAAGGGTTCATGCCCGAGATGTTATTGATAGATAAGGAGTCAGTGCAGGACGTAAGTTAAGACAAAGGAAATGACCCAAGAAAGATTACGTGGAATATTGATATGAGAATGGGCCAACGAATAGTTAGTAGTTGATTCAGGAAGATCCTAGTTATGGCTAGACAAGAGGATACAGACAAACCAACAGATCATGCAAGATAAACATAGTGAAACCCCAACATAGTAAATTCAGTCTCACAGATATGACATCGTGACCCTTGAGAAATATTCAGATAGGGGTTGGGGTAGTTAAAGATACCGCATGAGTGTCACGAAAAAAAAAAGAGTGCCACTGGGAAGATAGTTAAAATATCAGTTCAGAAGAAACCCTACAAGCACAAGGGCGTGGAGGTAAGTAACTATAAATAACTATAGGCGAGGAAGGATATCAAAAATTCCGTAGAGTATACGATGTAATAAGCTCGCAACTTTACAAGAGTTAGAGGGTTCTCCTTAATTACTACAATGAAAGACTAGCTGAGGAAATAAGGAAGAAGGCTTCAACCTAAGCATAGTAACTTGAAGAAGAAATGGTCATGTAACAATGTATGCACTCCATAAGAAAGTGGCAGCTATCGTGGCTAATGAACAGGAAGAAGAAAAAGAAATCAAGAGGTGATATTCAAGATCATATAGGTTGTATGAAATTCCAATATATGTGGTCACTAAGATAAGCCAAGTATTCATACAACAAGTGGCAAAACGACCAGGAAAAGTAATTGCTTACATTTAAAGAAAGTTGAGAAGGAACAAAAGGAATTATTCGATCAATGATCCAAAGTTAGTTACGTTATGAACGTACTTAAGATTTTGGAGTATTATCCATGCAACATATATGTTGACAATCATATAGCCGTAGAAGACTCCGGTACAAGTTAAAAGAAAGAATTGAGTCCAGGTCATAAACAAAGGATTGAATTGATAGAAGATTGTATCATGGATATTCCATAGGGCCCATGAAAGGCTAAAGTAATAACTAATACCATGAGCCACATTTCGGAAGATAGCTTAAGCCCACATACAGGCTGATTAGAAGGAAGAGGAAACTAAAAGAGTTACATCAACTAAGTAAATGAGGAGTCTGATTATTGGACTCAGGAAATTACAAAAATCGTGATTGAGAATATAATGAAATCACTCTTAATATCATAGGTGCAAGGGAGATAGTACAACAACCATATTCTATAACGGCTATACGAGAAAGACAGTTAGAAGAGTACCAGCCTTATAAGAAGTCAGTATGAAGCTCCCACCAGATTGTGTATTCACCAAAGGTGCAAGTGTTATAATAGAGCTTCAAGTTGTGGATGTAAATTATACCTATGTGGAAGGGAGGTCATGAAAAATATAGAAGATATGATGCGAGATTTTAAGGTAAGTAAGGTAAAGGTGAACAACGTACGAGATACTCAAATGCAGAAGGCTGTGAACAGTCCATACTTCGGATAGAAGGCTAGAAGCGCGGGGATTCAGTATCAAGGAATGATAGCGGCATCGTCAGTGACTTATCTTCCAGCCTATGGTTTCTAGGTAACCGAGAGATCTAGTAAAGAAGAGTTGGAGAGGATGTGATGTCTCGCTTGATGTTCCAGAATAACATAAGGAAATCTATTGTGCAAGCAAGATGAAGGAAGGTTGCGAGTAATATAAACATATATGTGTGGGTCGCAAGCTAAAGTATGGTAAAGCGATAAGGTTTTAGGAAGATAGGAGTAAGGATAAGAAAAGGCGAGTGAGAATGTGACGAGAATGGATAAATCCTCGGGATTAAGCCCATGAAAAACAAGAGAGCTGATGATTTTTCTAAGTGGATCAATCTAATTACTCCAGATGTCCCCGATGAGACGTGAGCCCTAGCGACAATGTTATATAACAGGTCAAGTTATTAATGGTAGATGATAGATCAACTTTAAGGTGAATCAACAATAGATGGATAAAAGTTCAACAATATTAGATGAGATTAGGTCGTCATTATTAAGATGAACAGTAATGAGGAAACATTAAAGTACTTAGATTTATACATATAAGATAAGCAATGAGGGTAACCTGGAGCTTTGTAGCAGACCTCAGTAATGATAAATCCAAGTAAGAGTTAATGGTATAGTATAACCTACCTAGATGCAGTAAAAACATACGGATAGATAACCGGGTCTATGAAATAATATATAGAAATATTCTTAAGTTCAACAAAGCACCGAGCGAAGAACTTCAGTATACCTATAGATGCCTAGAGGGACATCTTATCAACCTCTATATATGTTTACAAAGTGAGGCTTAGATATTGGCTAAAATCTGGAAGAAAAAGGAGAGAAGAGTCGCATAGGCGCACTTACAAAGTCAGAGTCGTACAAGCTACATGATAAAAGGTAGCAACAGTTACAAGATTGGAAGGATTCGGACTACAAGTTGTGGTGTGAGAAAGAGGCTTAAAGGGAGGAATGCCCTTGCCTTTGGATTTATTCAAAGAACAGTTACCTAAATGGCAAGAAGAGTATTAAAGTGTTCGCAAAAGCTACGGGTTATGAGAATGATAAGTGCTTCAGTCAAAATTCGAGGACGAATGTTCCAAAGAGGAAAATGATGTTACACCCCATATTTTCGTACGTGAAAGTATTCCATAAGTAAACTGATGGAAGCTCGAAAATAAGATGTTACATCCCGCATTTTCGTATGTTAAAGTTTCATCGTAAGTTAATCGACGTAAGTTCGGGAATGAGATTATTTTGAGATTATAAGCATTATGTTATTCCAAACAAGTGATGAGTAAATTCGTGAAGGTGAGAGGGTAAGCAAATCGAAGAAAATGAATTTCATCGAAGTTTGACATTTTGGGACAAAGTACAGCCCGAGCTAAATTACAAGGTATTTTTGGACTAGTACCATACAAGGTACTACATGACCATGATAGTAAGGTGTATAAGGTATGTTAAAAGTGAGTAGTATTTTAAGTAAGTAGAGATAATTCTTAATTATATGGGTAATTAGTTAATTATTGGGTAATAGGAGATTACCTAGTTAATTAAGGAATTTTTGGGTGATTAATTAAGAATTTGGATAAGATTAAACACCCCTCACGTGGAAGCAAACCACCCCAAGATTCATGAGTCTTAAGTCATTAGGAAAATGTGGAAAATTAAAGGGGTATGTGGTTAAGCCACCACATAAAATGGGTCCCACATCCATTCTAATATAAGACAACTCTAACTTAAAAGAGAAATGCATATATCACAGATAAGTAACGTGAGAATTTTCATAGAATCTTCAACAAATTCAACAAGATTTCATAACATCTTCAACAAGATTTGGTAGCATCTTAAGCAATGTGAGATTTTGCAATTATAAGGGAGTACAGTGCAATACTTCTCAAGAATATCATACGGATTTTCTTCTAACTTGATTCGTCGTTATCTGTTCTTTGCAAAAGACGTGTGTTAGAGGGATTGACACGAGAATCAGTTCAAGTATGTTAAGGCTATCACGTCTTTCCTTTTGGCATGATCCATACGATATAAACGAAACGAGCAAATGCACAACTTCCATAAATGACTCTATTCATAGAAATGCTAAGGATGCTTATGTTCTTGATTCCCCATGTATCCTATTATTCTATTATTTGTTCATGGGTCTTAGAAAATACGTAAGTGGATAAACTTTATTTCATTATATTAATCAAAGACATAATGGTCTTGTGACATTCCAAAAGATTTTATTGACGTACTTCTCATGCATTGCATTGATTTATACATGTACATTAACCCATGATCAGATGGCGTTATATACACGTATATATATGTATGTATGTATGTATATATATATATATATATATGTATGTATGTATGTATATATATATATATGTATGTATGTATATGAGATATGGGAAAAGGTTACGACGTTATATAGGCACCACCACCTGAACATCTGGTATACGTTGATGATTTTGCCCACAATGGCCGAGATGATATAATGGGATGCCCTCAGAGACTTATTGTCACGACCCAAATTCCCAACTCACGGGATCGTGATAGCGCCTAACACCACACTTGCTAGGCAAGCCAATATTAGAACTTGATTAGCCATTTTCCTTTGAATATTTACTTAAACACAATGAAACAATTTGAAATAAACTAAATCTAATAATTTCCAATAATTGTAATCAGGAATAATATTCGATATGATGAAACGAACCACGAACTAAAACCAACTATATAACTACTCAGGGTCTGGTGTCACAATTCACGAACTACTAAAGAGTACTACAAATAATAGGCTGAAAGAATTATATATCTATTTTTGAATGTAATAAAACAGTGTCTATAAAATTAAGAGAAGACTCCAGGAATCTGCGGACGCCAGCAGATCTACCTCATGTCTCCGAACGATGATGTCATCTACTAAAATCTCCTAACTTTGGCCGGTACTTGGATCTGCACAAAAGATTGCAGAGTGTAGTATTAGTACAACCGACCCAATGTACTGAGTAAGTGCCGAGCCTAACCTTGACGAAGTAGTGACGAGGCTACGGCGGGGTATTAACAATATAACCTGTGAACAATATATAAAGCAAGAAGGAAATAGCAATAATAAACTAAATAACCAGTAACGTACAACAGTAAATAAAAACAACTCGGATAACTCTTTTCAGACATCAGCTATAATCAACTCCTCAAAATTTCCAAGTTTCGATTTAAATCACAGTAAAAATCAGAGTATGAAAAACTTTTTAATAAAACCAGAGTTTTCCAAATCCTTATTTTTGAAAATCAGTAACACATAAATATTCTCCCTTATCGCTCCTTGTTGCGGCGCGCAACCCGCTCCCACCTGTCCACACTTATTGCTCCTCCCTATATATATCACCCTTATTTCTCCTGTTGCGGCGTGCAACCCGATCCCACATGTCCACCCTTAACACTCCTTGTTGCGGTGTGCAACGCGCTCCCACCAGACAATCACATCACTTTATTTATAAAATTTCCACAATTCAGGTCAAAATCTTTCACAATATTCTGGTCTCAATAATTTTAAACAGATAGTTGTACAACTCATGAACTTCATCAATTATCAATTCAAAATGAAACCAAGGGAACAATCAACACTTTCAAAATACTGGGAACAATACTTGACAACAAGTCAACGAAAATAATTAGACATGGAGGTATCAATGATCATAAAACAGTTTAAGCCAGGAATCAAATAAATTGTAAACAAGGAAGGGACCATGTTCAACAATAATTTTAATGGTGCATAGATACTCGTCACCTCACCTATAAACCACACACATGCAAATTCACATAGCATTTAAGTGGGGATTCCTATTCCCTCAAGTCAAGGTTAAACCAAGCACTCACCTCAAATTCGTAGGCCCCTCACTGATCAATTGTCGCTTTTCCTTTCAAATTTGCCTCTAACCTGCTCGCATTTAATCATAATTAGTTTAATATCATTAATTTATGCTAAAGGAACTAAATTTACTAAAAAATCATTGTTTTCCTAAGTTTTCTAAAAAAAAGTTAAAACCTGACCTCGGGCCCGCTTGGTCCAAACTCGGGGTTCAAACCAAATTCCGTTTACCCATTCACCCCCGAGCCCGAATATGTGATTAGTTTCGAAATCTGACCCCAATTCGAGATCAAAATTCTATTTTTTTACAAAATTCTCTAATTCTACCCAAACCCCCAATTTTTACCATGAAAATTCTTGATTTTTGATTGAAAAGTGATGAAAAACATTGGGTAATTGAAAGAGAAGAGTTTAGAATTATTTACCAGCACTTTGGGGAAGAATTTGTGTGAAGAAAATCGCCTCTAGGTCTTTATAGTTCGAAAATATGAAGAAAATATGTTCTGCCCGTTTCTGAAATTGATTTATATAGCTAGGCAGGCCTTCATCGCGATCGCGATGGGTCTGCTGCGTTCGCGGAGGGTACTAGCCCAAAGGCCTTCGCGTTCGCACTGATATGGATGCGTTTGCGAAGCTTTGCAACTTATGAACCTCGCGATCGCGGCCCATTGGTCGCGTTCGCGTAGAACAAATCAAGCCCCTTTCCCCAGGCCCACTTAACTCACTGTGTTCGCGTGTGCCTGCCCGCGATCGCGAAGGGTCTCCCCCCAGTGCTTCGCGTTCGCATCCAAGGCCACGTGTTCGCTTAGAACAAAAATGACCCCCAGCAAAATTACTCTTCGCGTTCGCGTGGGAGACTTCGCCATCGCATAGAACAAAGCATCAGTGCACCAGAAACAGTTATGACAGCAGACTTTTATAAATTCAAAACATCCCGTAGCCTATTTGAAACTCACCCGAGCCCTCGGGGCTCTAAACCAAACATGCACGCAAGTCTAAAAACATCATACGGACTTGCTCGTGCGATCAAATCATGAAAATAACATCTAAAACTATGAATTTAACCTCAAAACTCATGATTTTTCTCAAGAACACTTCAATTTCACTATTTCTCAATCGGATGTCCGAATCACGTCAAATCAACTCCGCTTCTTACCAAATTTCATAGATAGGACTTAAATATCATAACAAACCCCTATCGTGCTCCGGAACCAAAATACGGGCCCGATACCAATGAGTTCAGACATTAATTAATTTATTTATTTCCTTAAAAATCCAGCATAATAATTTTCTTCAAAAATTGATTTCTAAAGCTAGGGACCCTGGAATTCAATTCCAAGCATACGTCCAAGTACCATATTTTATTGCGGACCTCCCGGGATCGTCAGAACATGGATCCGGGTCCGTTCACTCAAAATGTTGAATAAAGTCAACTAAAACCAAATTTTATATTCCAAAAATAATTATTTCTCATATTTTCACATAAAAGCTTTCCGGTTTCACGTCCGGACTGTGCACGCAAATTGAGGTAAATAAAATTAATATTTTTAAGGCTAATGAGACTGGAATGGAGTCTTAATTTATAAGTTGACCCTTTGGGTCATCACAATCTCCACCTCTAAAACAAACGTTCGTGCTCGAACGGACATAGAAAATTACTTGAACTGGAAAACAAGTCGGGATATCTACTCTACATGTCCGACTCAAACTCCCAAGTAGCTGCCTCAACAGGCTTACCCCTCCACTATACTCGAACTGAAGGGTAACTCTTTGATCTCAACTGACGAACCTGCCGGTCTAGAATGGCTATTGGCTCCTTCTCATAAATCAAATCTTTGTCCAATTGGACAGAGCTGAAATCTAACATGTGGGACGGGTCACCATGATTTTCTGGAGCATAGATACATGAAATACCGGATGAACTGAGGATAACCCTAGAGGCAACGCAAGTCCATAAGCTGCGTCCCCCATTCTATTAAGAATCTCAAATGGTCTGATATACCTAGGGCACAACTTTCCCTTCTTCCCAAATCTCATGACACCCTTCATGGGCGATACCCGAAGTAATACTCTCTCTCTCTCTCCAACCATAAATTCCAAATCTCGAACCTTACGATCGGCGTAACTCTTTTGCCTAGACTGAGCAGCACGAAGTCGATCCTGTATAATCTTGACCTTATCTAAGGCCTCTTGAACTAAGTCTGTACCCAATAACTGAGCCTCTCCCGGCTCAAACCACCCAACTGGAGATCTACACCGTCTACCATATAATGCCTCATAGGGAGCCATCTGAATGCTCGACTGATAACTATTATTGTAGGCAAACTCCGCTAACGACAAGAATTGATCCCAAGAACCTCCAAAGTTAATAACACAAACGTGGAGCATATCCTCTAGAATCTGAATAGTACGCTCGGACTGCCTGTACGTCTGAGGATGAAATGATGTGCTCAACTCAACTCGGGTACCCAACTCTCGCTGAACTGCCCTCCAAAAGTGCGAGGTAAACTGCGTACCTCGATCAAAAATAATAGACACGGGCACACCGTGAAGNAATAAGCAACAATATCCATTTTCATCCTTCGGCAACAGTAGTGTTGCTGCAGGTCCTGGTACATCTTGGCAGCACCCGGGTGAATAGAATACTTAGAACTGTGAGCTTCTTCAAGAATCAACTCACGAAGGCCATCAACATTAGGCACACATATACGACCCTGCATCCTCAAAATATCATCATCTCCAACTGTAACCTTCTTGGCACCACCGTGCCGAACGGTGTCCCTAAGGACCATCAAGTGCGGGTCATCATCCTGCCGATCTCTGATACACTCGAATAAGGAAGACGGAGCAATTGTACAAGCTAGAGCATGGCTGGGCAAAATATCCAACCTCACGCACTGATTAGCCAACGTTTGAATATCTGAAGCTAACGGTCTCTCACCAACTGGAATGCATGCAATGTTGCCCATACTTACTGCTTTCCTACTCAATGCATCGGCCACCACATTGGCCTTTCCTGGATGATACAATATAGTGACGTCGTAATCTTTCAATAACTCTATCTATCTACTCTGTCTCAAATTAATATCCTTTTTGCTTGAACAAGTACTGGAGGCTACGATGATCCGTGTAAATCTCACATGGCACGCCATAAAGATAGTGCCTCCATATTTTCAATGCATGAACAATGGCTGTCAACTCTAATTCATGGATAGGATAATTATTTTCATGAATCTTTAACTACCGAGACGCATATTCTATCACCATTCCCTCTTGCATCAATACCATTCCCAACCCAACACGGGAAGCATCACAATATACCGTGAAAGATCCTGAACCTAAGGGTAGCACCAATACCGATGCTGAAGTCAAGGCTGTCTTGAGCTTCTGGAAGCTCGCCTTACACTCATCCGACCATTTAAATGGGGCACCCTTCTGAGTTAATCTCGTCTTCGAGGCTGCTATAGACGAGAACCCCTCCACAAAACGATGGTAGTATCCCGCCAAACCCAAGAAGCTCCTGATTTTCGTGGCTGAAGTGGGTCTAGGCCAGTTCTTGACTACCTCTATCTTCTTAGAATTTACCTGAATACCCTCTGCTGATACGAGGTGACCCAAGAAAGCTACTAAATCTAACCAGAATTCACACTTTGAAATTTTTTCATACAACTGATTATCCCTCAAAGTTTGGAGTGCTATACGGAGGTGCTGCTCATGCTCCTCCCGATTGCGGGAGTATATAAGAATATCGGCAATGAACACAATTAAGAAGGAATCTAGATAAGGCTTGAAAACTCGATTCATCAAATCCATAAAGGCTGCGGGGTATTAGTCAAGCCAAAAGACATCACTAAAAATTTATGGTACCTATACATTATCCGAAAGGCTGTTTTAGGAACATCGGATGCCCTAATCTTCAACTGATGGTAGCCCGATCTCAGATCAATTTTCGAAAACACCCTGGCACCCTGAAGCTGATCAAATAAATCATCAATCCTCGACAATGGAGTACTTATTTTTGATAGTAACTTTATTCAACTGCCGATAATCTATACACATTCTCACTGATCCATCATTCTTCTTTACGAACAAAATCGGTGCGCTTCAGGGCGAGACACTAGGCCTAACAAAACCCTTATCAAGCAGGTCCTGCAACTGTTCTTTCAATTATTTCAATTCTGGTGGGGCCATCCGATATGGAGGAATAGAAATGGGCTGAGTGCCCGAAGCAACATTAATACAAAAATCGATATCCCTGTCGGGTGGCATCCCTGGCAGGTCTGCAGGAAACACTTCGGGAAACTCCCGAACAATAGACATTGACTCTATTAAAGAAACCTCGACATCAAAATCACGGATATGAGCCAAAAAGCCAAACATCCCTTCTCAACCATGCGACGAGCCTTGGCATAAGAAATCACTCTACTGGGAGAATGACCAAGAGTCCCTTTCCATTCTAACCGAGGAATCCCGGAAAAGCTAAAGTAACTGTCTTGGCATGAAGTCCAAGATGGCATAATAAGGTGACAACCAATCCATGCCCAATATGACATCAAAATCGACCATGTCAAGAAGCAACAGGTCTACACTAGTTTCAAGACCCTCAATAATGACTACGCACGAACGATATACACGATTTACAATAATAGCATACCCCACCGGCGTAGACACATAAATAGGGACACTCAAAGAATCACGAGGCAAAACCAAATACGAGGCAAAATAGGATGACACATAAGAATAAGTAGACCCCGGATCAAACAAAACTGAAGCATCTTTATTACAAACTGAAATGGTACCTGTGATAACTGCATGGGAGGACTGCGCCTCGGGTCTGGTTGGAAAATGCATATAATTGGGGTTGTGCCCCACCACCCTGAACTGCATCATCGGGAGGACCCCTGACAGGTGGTCCTCCAACTCTAATAGGCTGGCCACCACCTCTAGCGGGTTGGTCTCCACCTCTAGCATGATGACCCCCACCTCTAACATTCTAACCTCTACCTGTGACTACCTAACCCTTACCCCTGGCTGGCTGGTAGGTGGTGCTGCAGGTGGTGCCGGAACTATAGCACGAGAATTCTGGTACTGAGGCTGATTTCCCAAAATTTCGGACAAGATCTCTGAATGTGCCCATACTCACCACACTCATAACACCTATCCTGATACTGAGGTTGACCCTGACGAACTGGCTGACCACAATAATAACTCTAACGAGGAGGTGCTCTGATAAGGGATGACTGATCAGAATAAGGCAAGTAAGAGCCACGACCACCTGAGGCACCATGGGACGTTTGAAGTGCTTAATTAAATGGCCTGGAGGAATGGACTCTACCCGGAGTATCTCCGCCTCCAGACGAGGCATCGCTGAATCTACTGGAATGGCGAGGTCTCTTGTCTGATCCCTGACTTCCCATCCCGAGAACCGTCTCAACTCTCCTGGCAACATTGGCCGCATCCTAAAAGGAAATCTCAGTCCCTGTCTCCTTAGCCATCTGCAACCTGATGGGCTGGGCAAGTCCCTCAATAAATATCCTAACCCTATCTCTCTTTGTGGGAAATAAAAGAATAGCATGCCGAGCCAAATCCACAAAGCGATTCTCATACTGGGTAACTGCCATGCCGCCCTGCTGAAGACGCTCCAACTGACGACGCTTCTCTTCTTTGGTAGTGATAGGCAAAAATTTATCCAAAAAGAGGTGAGAAAACTGATCCCAAGTCAGAGCAGGTGACCCAGCGGGTCTACTCAACAAATAATCCCTCCACCATTTCTCGGCGGAACCAGTCATCTGAAACGCGGTGAAGTTGACCCCATTGGTCTCCAAAATACCTATATTACGAAGAACCTCATGACAACTGTCCAGATATTCTTGAGGATCCCCTGAAGTAGCACCACTGAAGTGAATAGGGAAAAGCTTGATGAACCTGTCCAATCTCCACAAAGCATCAGAAGTCATAGTTGCCCCCTCAGCAACCGGGGCTGCAACAACTGTCTGAACTACCCCAACAGGGTTGGCTGCTGGGGTTTGGATCTGAGGAGTAGTCTGATCAGGAGTATGGGTAACAGGAGTCAGGACCCCTCTTTCAGCATGAGATGCGGTTGCTGCAACAGGGAGTGCGCCAGTCTGGGCTACACTCTCCATAAGGCCCACTAATCGTACCAAAGCATCCTGAAGCACCGGGGTAGCAATAAATCCCTCTGGGCCTAAGCTGTTCCAGCTGGAACGGTCTGGGCTGGAGCCCCCCCATCAATCTCAGTCTGGGGCTCCGCAGCTGGGTTTAAAGTATGAGCAACGGGCTGAGTCCTTCCCCTCCCTCGGCCTCTGATGTGGCCTCGGTCTCTGCACCTAATAGGAGTTGCTGCTGCTGGAAGACCAGATTGTTGGTCAGCGGAAGAAGAAGCACGTGTTCTCGCCATCTGCGAGAGAGTAGAAGAGTTCAATCAGTATTTGAGATACCAAGAATCGCACGACAGAGTAGAAATAAAAACTGAGCTTGTTCCTAACTTCATAGCCTCTGAAAGATAAGTACAGACATCTCCCAACTATTAAGCTTGTTCGTGAATTGTGAGACTTATGCAACCTAGTGCTCGGATGCCAACTTGTCACGACCCAAATTCCCAACTCACGGGATCGTGATGGCGCCTAAAACCACACTTGCTAGGCAAGCCAATGTTAGAACTTGATTAGCCATTTTCTTTTGAATATTTACTTAAAAACAATGAGACAATTTGAAATAAACTAAATCTAATAATTTCCAATAATTGTAATCAGAAATAATATTCGATATGATGAAACGAACCACGAACTAAAACCAACTATATAACTATCCAAGGTCTGGTGTCACAATTCACGAAATACTAAAGAGTACTACAAATAATGGGCTGAAAGAATTATATATCTATTTTTGAATGTAATAAAACAGTGTCTATAAAGTTAAGAGAAGACTCCAGGAATCTACGGATGCCAGCAGATCTACCTCGTGTCTCTGAACGATGATGTCAGCTACTAAAATCTCCTAACTCTGGCCGGTACCTGGATCTGCACAAAAGAGTGCAGAGTGTAGTATCAGTACAACCGACCCCATGTACTGAGTAAGTGCCGAGCCTAACCTCGACGAAGTAGNCAATAATAAACTAAATAACTAGTAACTTGCAACAGTAAATAAAACAACTCGAATAACTCTTTTCAGATATTAGTTGTAATAAACTCCTCAAAATTTCCAAGTTTGGATTTAAATCACATTAAAAATCAGAGTATGAAAATCTTTTTAATAAAACCGGAGTTTTCCAAATCCTTATTTTTGAAAATCATTAAAACATAAATATTCTCCCGTATCGCTCCTTGTTGCAGCGCGCAACCTGCTCCCACCTATCCACCCTTATTGCTCCTCCCTATATATATATATATATCACCCTTATTTATCCCGTTGCAGCGTGCAACACGATCTCACCTGTCCACCCTTACCACTCCTTGTTGCGGCGTGCAACCCGCTCCCACCAGACAATCACATCACTTTATTTATAAAATTTCCATAATTCAGGTCAAAACCTTTCACAATATTCTTGTCTCAAGAATTTTAAACAGCTAGCTATACAACTCATGAACTTCATCAATTATCATTTCACAATGAAACCAAGGGAGAAATAAACACTTCCAAAATATTGGGAACAATACTTGACAACAAGTCAACGAAAACAATTAGACATGGAGGTATCAATGATCATAAAACAATTTAAGCCAGGAATCAAATAAATTGTAAACAAGGAAGGGATTATGTTCAACAATAATTTTAGTGGTGCATAGATACTTGCCACCTCACCTATACACCACACACATGCAAATTCTCATAGCATTTAAGTGGGGATTCCTATTCCCTCAAGTCAAGGTTAAACCAAGCACTTACCTCAAATTCGCAGGCCATTCACTGCTCAATTACCGCTTTTCCTTTTGAATTTGCCTCTAACCCGCTCGCATCTAATCATAATTAGATTAATATCATTAATTTACGCTAAAGGAACAAACTTTACTGAAAAAAATATTGTTTTCCTAAGTTTTCTCAAAAACGTTATAACTCGACCCCGGGCCCGCTTGGTCCAAACTCGGGGTTCGGACCAAATTCTGTTTACCCATTCACCTTCGAGCCCGAATATTTAATTAGTTTCGAAATTCGATCCCAATTCGAGGTCAAAATTCTATTTTTTTACAAAATTCTCTAATTCTACCCAAACTCCCAATTTCTACTATGAAAATTCTTGATTTTTGATTGAAAAATGATGAAAAATATTGGGTAATTGAAAGAGAAGAGTTTAGAATTGTTTACATCACTTTGGGGATGAATTTATGTGAAGAAAATCGCCTCTAGGTCTTTGTAGTTCGAAAATATGAAGAAAATAGGTTCTTCCCGTTTTTAAAATTGATTTTATATAGCTGGGCAGGCCTTCGTCGATCGCGATGGGCCTATTGAGTTCGGGAAGGGTACTGGCTCAAAGGCCTTCACGTTCGCACTGATACGGACGCGTTCACGAAGCTTTTTGACTTATGAACATCACGATCGCGACCCATTGGTCGCATTCGCGTAGAACAAAACGAGCCCCTTTCCGCAGGCCCACTTAACTCACTGCGTTCGCGTGTGCCTGCCCGCGTTCGCGAAGAGTCTCCCCCCAGTGCTTCGCGTTCGCGTCCAAGGCCACGTGTTCGCATAGAACAAAAATGACCCCCAGCAAAATTACTCTTCGCAATCGCGTGAGAGACTTCACGATCGCATAGAACAAAGTACCAGTGCACCAAAAACAGTTATGACAACAGACTTTTATAAGTTCAAAACATCCCGTAGCCTATTCAAAACTCACTCGAGCCCTCGGGGCTCTAAACCAAACATGCATGCAAGTCTAAAAACATCATACGGACTTGCTCATGCGATCAAATCACAAAAATAACTTCTAAAACTATGAATTTAACCTCAAAACTCATGATTTTTCTCAAGAACACTTCAATTTCACTATTTCTCAACTGGATGTCCGAATCACGTCAAATCAACTCCGATTCTTACCAAATTTCATAGATAGCACTTAAATATCCTAACAAACCTGTACCGGGCTCCGAAACCAAAATACGGGCCCGATACTAATGAGTTCAAACATTAATTCATTTGTTTATTTCCTTAAAAATCCAGCATAACAGTTTTCTTCAAAAAATTGATTTCTAAAGATAGGGACCTCGGAATTCAATTCCGGACATACCCCCAAGTCCCATATTTTACTGCGGACCTCTCGAGATCGTCGGAACACAAATCCGGGTCCGTTCACTCAAAATGTTGAACTAAGTCAACTAAAACCAAATTTTAAATTCCAAAAATTATTATTTCTCATATTTTCACATAAAAAATCCGATTTCACTGCCCGGACTGCGTGCGTAAATCGAGGTAAATAAAATTAATCTTTTTACGGATAATGATTCTGGAATGAAGTTTTAATTTATAAGATGACCCTTTGGATCATCACAATTATGATGTTATGAACACATATACCTATGCATGGTATGACATTTATACGCATATGCATGACATTATAAATATCAATGATTCACAAAGCTATTCATACTTACATGTTGAGTCTTTTACTCCATGTTTCTCTCATGTATATTATTTACTGATTTTTCATTCCTTACATACTCGATACATTATTTGTAGTGACGTCCTTTTTGCATGTGGACGTTTTTTTCATGCCCACAGGTCCCGATAGACAGGATGAGAGTCCTCCAAGTAGGCTATCAGCTCAGTAGAAGGTGTTGGTGCGCTCCATTTGCTCCGGAGTTGCTTATTTGGTCAGTATAATTACGACATGTATTGATTTGTATGGGGGGGCCTGTCTCGACCTTTATGACATTTATGTACTCTTAGAGGCTTATAGACATATGTCGTGTACGTGAAAGATTGTATGGCCTTGTCGGACTATGTTCAGTGTACGAGTGATCATTTTGGTTTTATAGGCTATTATGTCATATGTATAAGTTTTTATTCCCTCATGCTTTACTCCGGTTCATTTACCTATGATAAAATAATATGAAAGATACATTACATTGGTACTTGGTTGAGTAAGGTACCGGGTGCCCGTCGCGGCCCATCGGTTTGGGTCATGACATGTATCATCGGGCCTACTTCGAGTACAAGTGCGTATTCTCGGAGTCCTCGGCAGGAGAACAAGCAACAAAAAAATGACACTCCTCTTCGGCCGGGGGCAAGAATAAAAAGGCAAAAGTGCCATGCCCGAGTCACCCGTAGATGTTGTGGTGATGAGCGTCGCACCCGGGACCGTGATGAGGGGACTTCTATACATAGTAGAAAATGACCTTCATCATCTCAACAGAATGCTTAACTTGTTGGTCTAGTTATATTAATAAAGGACAACGTTCGGGAACTCTAGGGTGAAAATAATATGGTGGAAGATGTTAAATCTCGCTGAGCCTCAGTCGTTGTTCCCGGTACCGTAAGGCTAGGTACTGGATCACTCCAATCTTCGGTTGATGAGAAACCAGCATCTAGCACTACTTTTGTCCCAGCAGCTTCCCAACCTACAACGCCATCAGCTTCACTTCTTGCTTCGCCAACTTTGCCTTCACCATCAAAAACTGCTATATCATCTCCACTGGTCGCAGACAACCGAGAGGAGGATTTCCCTTCTCCCCTGTCCCCAGTCCATGTGAATTTCGAACGTAACTATTCACCCCCTCCGAAGATCCTCATACGAGGAGGAGCGTTTCCCTCTCGGTATCTACCATGTGCCATCTGATGTCGCAACCGGTAGAACTTGTTAATTACATGAAGCCTCTATCTTCAGAGAAAGATAAGAATAAGATACATTCTCTCACGGGACAGTATATGATAAACAACTCATGCACAATCCAGCAACGGTACAATTTTTGTGTCCTCTGTTGTTTCTTCTATCTTTGTTATGACAAGGTTTTTAATTTGTACTTCTATTTTTCAGGCTAAATTCCTTGCTTCCAAAGGCCTTCAGAGGTTGATTCTTGACAAGGAGAAATTTACCTTCGAGAGGGATCAATTGTTGGCCGAGCGGGATCAAACTGCTACTCGCCTCCAAGTACTGGACACACAAGATTTTGAGGCCGCTGAGTTGGAGGCTGGGTTTCAGCAAAGCGAGCAAGAGGTAATGACCCTCGGCCAAGTGGCCACCCTGTTAAGGTTACAATTTGAAGAAGCTTTGGAAAACTGGGTTGAGGTCCAGAATGTTGTTCTTGTTGCATCTGATCGCGAAGGTGCCTCTACTGAAAGATTGAACAATTTGGAGGCGGCCTTGAACTCTACTGAAAGAAGTATGCCCGGTTGGAAGAGAGGCATAAGAGTCATGGAGCATAATAAAGTTTTTAACTCCACTCTCTGTGACCTTGATGTCAGCCTCCAGGCTGCTACATATGAGTGACATAACCTTTTGACCGAGGTTGATCGTCTTAAGGAAGAAATTCAGCACCGAACGACTTCCTTAATTGTTGAAAAACATATTATGTATATAGCACGAGTAGAAAAACCTTGGAATAGACCAAATCAGGCATCATTGACTTTGATGCTGAAATCGGTAAGGCTTGTGAGCTGGAGTTAACTGCTTGAATGGGTCTCTCTGTCCAACCTGATGCTACTGACTTTTGTGATTCCAATTCCAAGTTATCGAGAACTGAAGAAGAACATGAAGGGGATGATGTTGATGGTCAAGATGGTGCAGGCCAAGATCTTGAGTCGGCGGTAGATCCGCCTTGTTCTCCTGTGGGTGCAAATGCTTCTCTTCCCCCGGGTTTCGGGGTTGCAGTAGTTTAGCTTTGTGCTTTCTTTTCACTTTGCTTTTCTTTTTAATTTTTTTGTACTTGTGATTCTTGGTACACTCTTTGTATATAGAAGTATTTTTTTGTTTAAGTAATGCGCAAGTTTTTCTCTTTGAGTACGTTTAAGTATATCACAAGTTTTACTTTTTGCGTCGAGTTATGCGAGGTTTCGGGTACGTTTTTCCCTGAAAGCATTTGGATTCTGGGTATAAACTCTTCCGGAATCAACACTTTACCATGAGAGTTTCATAAGAGAGGACCCTCTTATATTTACGGTGTTCTTGAAGAGGATGTCTCATGTTCATTACGGCACTAGCATTTGAAGTACTGATCACGCTCAACTATGTCTAATAAAAGACTAAGCGGGCGTTGCAAATATAATCCGGGTATTTTGCCCAGAGTCGAATCCCACAGGGAACTAACGTATCAAATATTGCTGTTAGATTACTAGATTCTCAATAGTCAACTTTCTCAAAAATTATGAATATCACTTAGTCGTATTTTTACTACTACAGCTGAATGAAATTAAACAAACTAAAAGACAACTAATATTGAGGTGTAAACAGATGCGATAAAGGTCTAAGGTTATGGTTTCCCCCGTTGATAAATCCCTTCTTGTATATTTCCTACAGTTTTGCTTTAGTTATCTCTATCAATCATGAACACTCCAGCTATCATAAGTCTCTCTCAAGTAATTATGATAATCTACTAGACGCACTCTCTCAAGTTACGCTAGCTAAATTGCATTACAGTTCATTTTAGATTGCACCCAAGGTATCGTTATCTCTAGTCCAACCTTTAAACCCTCGGTTATGGATCTCTCCTATACTCCGAGAGTGATGTTGTTCAAACAATTACCTAAATATGCACTCTCTCTCAAGTAGATACATACTAAATAGGCACAGGTAATTGAGGGCCCTTCAATAAACTCCAACAAGAATATAGCTGAACAAATAGATATGAAAATCAAGAAAACTATATTAATATAATAATAAGTTCATCCTCAACGGGTTCCACCAAAACCTTAGACTAATTAAATTAGCTACTCATGATCATAGTAATCAAATCCAAAATAACTTGCAAAATTAAATTGCAGAGTAAGGAATAAAGGATGTAAAAATCAATGTTTTGATCTTCTGAGTGGTGTTCCACGATCTCCTCTTGTCTCCAATGGAAAAAGCCTTTCAAAGTTGTGTGTTTGGGTCTATTTATATATTTTAGAACAAGCCCTAAACGTGTAGGATACTCCTAGTCAAATCGGAAAACACTTAAAGCCTTTAAAACTCGGACTGGGCCTGATCTTGGGCTGGGCGTTACAAGGAAAATGCCTGCCAAATGCCAGGTTGCACCTGGCATTATGTGTCTAACGCCTGGATAACACCTGGTATGACCATGCTTTATGTTTCTAACGCCTGGATAAAGTCTGGTAGCACCTGGCTTTACATGTCTAAAGCCTTGGTAAAGCCAAGGTCACTCCTTTTGATTCTTAAGCGCATTTTTGAGGTTTATGCATCCATTTAGCTCGGCTTCCATCTCCAATTCCTCTACACATGAAATACACTCCGTTATGCTCAAACGAGGTGTATATTTACCATTAAAGCACATAAAATATATGGCACATAATGCGTTAAACCATGAATTATAGCCACACATCAACACCCTACACTTAAACATTTGATCGTCCTCGAGCAATTAAACTACACACATGAACACAACTTATTAAGAAAATCCCTTAACGTGTTATACCAAGAATTTTTTAAAATAGTTTAAGCACAAAGGTGTGACATCCTCGCCTCAATAATCGACTCACAAATACCATGCTTTATTCACAATTCACTAACTACTCTAACATAGAGGTCAACAACATTACCTTTCCTTCATGAATCATGTGCCCTCACCAAATCAAAGAGCTAGTTCCACACACAATGAAATTTAAGAACACTTAGGAACTCAAGATAGAAAGAATTTACTCACTCTCATAAATAATATTCATATGCCACAAAAGATGCACCATAGTCTTGCCCGTAGTGTCCTACTCTGCTAATCGAACTCATTCAGTCTAGGATCAAGTAGGACTTTATTTGGTTGTAATGTAGGTTGCGTGACGAGTAGGATATATTTAGATATAAGAGTGACTACACCTCTCTAAGCACTTTAATCTAAGAGTCACCACTTGTCAAGGAATATATTTTTTTTCACAACAATACAACTATTTTTTTCCTTTTCTTTTTTTTTTTCCAAGTGACTCTTACTTTTTTAAAACAGTGCTCATTTCTCTTTATTTCATTAGTTCCACTCAAAATCCAAACCAACCACCCCACACTTTAACTTTTACACAGTTCATAACAATTCAAGTGCTCATGAGAGGTTAAAAGGTTCAAATAGATAGTTAATTCAAACAAATGGGTAATGCTTGTAATGTGGTTGACATAGAAACATGATTACAGGCTCAAAGAGGTTAACTACGATACATAACAATTAGGCGGGTAAAATATACATAGTTGGCTCAACAAAGAAACGTCACTTCCAAGACTGAACAAAACTACTATTTCGCTTTGCAAACACACGGGGCAAGTTCTAAACATCAAATGCAATGCACAGAATAACACACAAACCTCACACACACATGGCACATAACTCACTCAGGATTGGATTCATCAAGACACTCTAGTCAAAGCAGTTAAGCAAATTTAAAATCATCCAATTTAAGGTACTTATAAAATAGTCAAAAACTGAGCCTAAGCGTCACAACCAAAGTACTCGCTATTCTCAAGGACTAACAAAGTCAAGAGATATTGCTTCAATTCAAAACACAACACAATGGCTCCTCTTCCTAAAAAAAACTAACTACACCCCGTTCAAACAAAACCCTTGGAAAAGAACCGTGGCACAAAGAAAAACCAAGGGGGAATTGCTACACTACCTAACAAAAGAAAATCTTTTTTTAACTTAAATCCCTCAAGAAAATTGTCTAATAGATCCATCGTCGGGAAAAGTCTAATTTTTTTCTTCCCTATTTTTTTTAAAAATTATTCAATTAAACAATCACAACTAAAATAGCATAGAAAGTCACCCAGACAATCTCCTCACCCCACACTTAAAATTGTGCATTGTCCCCAATGCACACTCATATATACAAGAGGGTAAAAGAAACTTCCTGGTAGGCCAAAGGTCGAAGCACTAGCATCTCATGGGGTACTCAGACTTCTCTCAGGCCTGGTCCTTCGTGCAGGTACCTCATACTTAGTTCCAACCATCTAGTTTGTTGTTGCATCCTTCCAGTGGCTTTGCGTTCTATGCTCCTAAAAAATCAAAAAATTGACACTACAAAAATAATATAATTAGAAAAAAAAACAAAAAAAATGAAAATAAATAAAATAAAAGAAAGCAGTAAAGCTGGGTTGCCTCCCAACAAGCGTTTGATTTAACGTCGCGGCACGACGTGAATCACTTTATGCCTCCACTTCGAACTTATGAATTGAGCCCCAAGTTTTGATTCTGCGCTGTGATCATGCTCCTAGGGTGGTAGAACGAATCTGACTGGCCCCATAAAATAATATAGTATTCTGCACTTCTTGGCCTTTGGATGAGATGTGTATTCCCGACTTTCTGGCACGAAGAATTCCAAAATGTAGGCATCTTGTTCCTTACTCCTTGACTCCTCAAGTGGCTCGGACGACTCTATTTCCATATCATCATCCAAACACAATGTGGAAAAGTGCTTGGAGTGTGGACCAATGCGCTCAACTGCACACACATTGGGATTGTCAACATCCTTAACACTAATGACATTAGAGTCAACTAAATATGTATCCTCAATATCCTTGGTTGACTCTAGTATCTCTTCTACGACATTGGCATCCTCAAAATCTAGTTCGATTGATTGTTGGTGTTCTACTCTGGCCTTCTCCTCTAGCTCATCCTCGTATTTTTTTAAATCCTCCAGTATAATGGCAATTTCTGGAGCCAATTCATACTCATATTGTCTACTATCCACAATGTCAACTTGTTGCGCTTTACAGGGTTCAATTACTTTATTCGCTTGAGCCTCCAAGCTGTGAATATTTGCCTCGTTTGAGAAAGCTTCAACTAGTTGACTCACTTGAGCCTCCAAGTTGCGAATAGTTTATCTTGCCTTTGTACTCGCAGTTGTATCTCATCATTTTGTTCCACAAGGCACTTTAGCATATCCTCGATCTTTTTCAGGTCCTCATACCTGGGTTCTTTGTTCCTATTAACTTCACAAGAAAAAGAAGAATCATCAAAGTAAGGGGTTGGGGGAATATAAGAAATATAAGAACAACCATGAAAGTGATCATCTTGACCACCACACATATCACACACATTCCACACATAAGATTGAGTTGGTGCACATAACTCGCTCTCGGGAATATTTTGATAATTTTGCCCAGGGTGGTTTCCTCCATAATATGCATAACGAGGATCAAAAGTAGAATTAACAACATCCAAACTCTCATAATTCCATGATGCCATGTTTTTCAAATTAACAAATACAACTAAAATAAAGAAAATAAAAATCAAATACTAAAAAAAAAATCAAACTTGAAACCTAGAACTATGTACACCTACATCTACAATATGTATGAAATCAAAGAAAATCGACTATACTTAAGAATTTTCCTTCAACTACACTTGATAATACCGTTAATTCTCCGGCAACGACGCTAAAATTTGATCACGCTCAACTATGTCTAATAAAAGACTAAGCGGGCGCTGCAAATATAATCCGGGGTATTATGCCCAGAGTCGATCCCACAGGGAATTTACGTATCAAGCAAGCTGTTAGNTATTTTGCCCAGAGTCGAATCCCACAGGAAACTAACGTATCAAATGCTGTTGTTAGATTACTAGATTCTCAATAATCAACTTTCTCAAAAGTTATGAATATCACTTGGTCGTATTTTTACTACTACAGCTGAATGAAATTAAACAAACTAAAAGACAACTAATATTGAGGTGTAAACAGATGCGATAAAGTTCTAAGGTTATGGTTTCCCTCCTTGATGAAATACCTTCTTGTATATTTCCTATAGTTTTGCTTTAGTTATCTCTATCAATCATGAACACTCCAGCTATCATAAATCTCTCTCAAGTAATTATGATAATCTACTAGACGCACTCTCTCAAGTTACGCTAGCTAAATTGCATTACAGTTCACTTTAGATTGCACCCAAGGTATCGTTATCTCTAATCCAACTTTTAAACCCTCGGTTATGGATCTCTCCTATACTCCGGGAGTGATGTTGTTCAAACAATTACCTAAATAAGCACTCTCTCTCAAGTAGATACATACTAAATAGGCACAGGTAATTGAGGGCCCTTCAATCAACTCCAACAAGAACGTAGTTGAACAAATAGAGATGAAAATCAAGCAAACTATATTAATATAACAATAAGTTCATCCTCAACGGGTTCCACCAAAACCTTAGACTAATTAAATTAGCTACTCATGATCATAGTAATCAAATCTAAAATAACTTGCATAATTAAATTACAGAGTAAGGAATAAAGGATGTAAAAATCAATGTTTTGATCTTCTGAGTGGTGTTCCACGATCTCCTCTTGTCTCCAATGGAAAAAGTCCTTCAAAGTTGTGTGTTTGGGTCTATCTATATATTTTAGGACAAGCCCCAAACGTGTAGGATACTCTTAGTCAAACCGGGAAACACTTAAAGCCTTTAAAACTCGGACTGGGCCTGATCTTGGGCTGGGCATTACAAAGAAAATGCCAGGTTACACCTGGATTTATGTGTCTAACGCCTGGATAACGCCTGGTATGACCAGGCTTTATGTTTCTAATGCTTGGATAAAGTCTGGTAGCACCTGGCGTTACATGTCTAAAGCCTGGCTAAAGCCAGGGTCACTCCTTTTGATTCTTGAGCGCATTTTTGACGTTTATGCATCCATTTAGCTCGGCTTCCATCTCCAATTCATCTACACATGAAATAGACTCCATTATGCTCAAACAAGGTGTATTTTTACCATTAAAGGACATAAAATGTAAGGCACATAATGCGTTAAACCATGAATTATAGCCACACATCAAGTACTAGTTTAACTTTCAAATGATAAAATTAATTCATCGTTCAAACAAGAAACAAGATAAAAAATAAAAGGACTTTACTTTATTCCTTCCATTTTCAAAAGTACACAAGCATTTGTTGTGCTAAAAAGAAATTGTCATCACTTGTGGCAAACTTGTACGACTTATTTCTTCGGGGCTGGTCGCACAGTCCCCGGTCCCGATGATACAACTTTGTTTCCGATTTTCTTAGTCCTGGTCGATGTGGCAGTCATAGCTTCCATATTCTCATATCATTCCCCCCAGTGTTCGAATGCAAAGGATGCGAATTTGAACACTGAAAGTCTTTCACCTTTGAATATTCCACTAGTGAGTGATTAGATAATCTTTAGTTCGATAACAAGCTTCCCTTCTCCTTAGGAACTTTTTCTATCGATCCAAAGATTATCTAACAATACTCTAGTAGCTTGCACTCGTGAACGTTCGGGTAACCTTTGGCCTGATAGCAAACTTTACTTCCCGGTAGGAACTTTTCTATCGAGCAAAATACTATCTAACTGCTTCGTAGTGGCTCGTTGCTTACATGACTTGTCATTTAAAGGTCTTATTTCTGCTGACAAAGCTTCAATCATAGTATGGTTTTTGTAGCTGCCTCGTTAAAACCTAATTGGGACAAAAACTGGGCGAAGGGAAAGAGAGTGTGACACATACTTTCAGTATAAGCGGTGCTCATCAACAATAGTATCTTTTGAGGTGTTCCGCATTCCAGTTGCTCGCTAACTTTACTTCGTCTTGATTTTACAATTCGTATGACCCTTCCCTATGACAGATGAAACCCAGTAGGTGCCTTCCCATGTTGGACTTAGCATTCCTACGTTGAGCTCCCCGGTGTTCTGAGTTACTTTCCTTAAAACCAAGTATCCTACTTTGAAATAATGGAGATTGGCTCTTCGATTGTAATATCTTTCTAATCTCTAATTTTGAGCTGCCATCCTTATGTGCGCCAAGTCCATGCGTTCGTCGAGCAGATCCAGTTTTACCAGCAGTGCTTTTGTTGATAAGAGTGCCGATATTGGTATCACTTCGTCGACTGCAAACATCTCCTTGGCAGAGGGATGCTCCCCATAAACCATTTTGACTCCCTCTAGTGTTGGGAATTCCAGAACCTGGTGAAGGGTCGAGGGTACTGCCCTCATGTTATGGATCTATGGCCTTCCGAATAGGGCGCTATACCTCATGTCACCCTCGATCACTTGGAACTTTGTTTCTTGGATGGTCCCAGCCACGTTACTAGCATAGTTATCTCGCCTTTGGTGGTTTCGCATGCCATGTTGAATTCGTTAAGTACTCGGGCTGCGGGCACAACTTGATCCTGTAGGACGAGCTGTCCTACGACCCTCGATCGAATAATATTAGCCGAGCTACCTGGATCAATCAAAACACATTTAACTTGAGTTTTGTTCATACAAACAGATATTACCAGTGCGTCATTGTGGGGTTGGAGGATCCCTTCTGCATCCTCGTTATCGAAAGACAAGGTCCCTTTCGGTACATAATTCTGATCCATTTTCCCCTTGTGATCGACACCTTGGTGCGCTTAAATACGGCCCCTGAGGAATATCGAACCCTCCAACAATCATGTGGATCACGTGTTGCGGCTCCTCTTGCTCATTCTGTCTATTTGAATCTCTGTTCTTGAAGTGGTTCTTAGCCCGATCGCTTAAGAATTCTCGAAGATTCCCCTCGTTGAACAAATGGGTTACCTCCCCCCTCAGCTGTCTGCAATCTTCTGTTCTATGATCATCGGTGCCATGATACTTGCACATTTGATTAGGATTCCTCTTGGACGAATCAGTCTGCAGAGGTCGAGTCCACCTGGTGTCTTTGATGCGCCCGGTGGCTGATACGATAGCTGACGCATCAATGTTGAAGTTGTATTCCGATAGAGGCGGTGCTTCTTTGGGCTCGATATTCCTGTCGAAACCACTCTTACTCATAATCCCTTGAGAGCTCTGACCTCGATCATTTCTTCTATCACTTAAAACGGGGTTGCGTCTACGCCCGTTGTTTCTTCGATCTCCACTGTATGGCTAGTAGCGATCTCTGTTTGACCGTGATTCCTGGTCAATATCCCTTTTAACTCTGTCGATGGGCCTGATAGGATAAATGAATCCGGAAGGAGTTCCCAACTGGTCGTCTTCGACCCTAATCTTTGACTGATACCGATTATGCACATCGGACTGGATGACAACTGGGTATTCGATCAAGTTCTGCTTTAACTATTTTGAGGCCACCGAGCTTCGTATGTTTAACCCTTGAGTAAAGGCCTGAACGATCCAATCATCGGAAACCAGTGGTAGATCCATGTGTTCCATTTGGAACCAATATACGAACTCTCTGAGCATCTCGTTATCTTTCTTCTTCACTTTGAAGAGGTCCGACTTCCTAGTCTCGGCCATTATGGCTCTAGCGTGCGCTTTAACGAAGGAATCTGCGAGCATGGCAAAAGAATTAATGGAGTTGGTTGGAAAATTATGGTACCATATTATCGCTCCCTTTGATAAAGTCTCCCCGAATTTCTTCAGCAATACGGACTCGATCTCATCGTCCTCTAGATTGTTACCCTTAATTGCACATGTGTAAGAAGTGACATATTCGTTGGGGTCGGTAGTTCCATTATACTTGAAAATTTTTGGCATGCGGAATTTATTTGGAATGGGTTTAGGAGCCGCGCTCGGAGGGGAAGGGCTTTTGCACGAACTTCTTTGCATCCTTCAAAATCGGTGGTGCCCCGGAATTTGATCAACTTTGGAGTTATATGTTTATATTTTCTTGTCATTTGCTTCAATCTTCTTCTCCCCCGATTCAATTCGCTTTGTTAGTTCCTCGAGCATCTTCATGATAGTGGGGTCGGTCCCTGATTCATTTCCATTTGATCTTCCCGGCACCCGTCTGACCCTATGACAACTTTATGTAATGGCTCGGGCTCGACCCTGCTCGGTGCATGATTTTTATTTTGGAGTTGTGCTATTGCAACTTGTTGAACCTGCAACATTTCGAATATTATTCGAAGGCTGATTCCGCCTTCTTCGCTGCCTTGTGAATTTTGACCGGCTGATCGAACGTCTATGAGAACGCTATTTTCGGGGTCGGCGGTCAGATTTGCATTAATGGAAATATGGAAATTGACGTCGATGGGATCTGCAATCGGGACTCCGTCGAGGTCAACTGGAGGCACTTCGTTCCTTGAGGCGGCTATGTTGTCGTTTTCACCATGAAAACTAAGGCCATTGTCGATGTGTGTGGGTACTGCTTGAGAGTTCGACATGTTGATCCTGGAATAAAAAACGCTTACAAGAACAAGTGTAAAACAGTGTGTGCTACGAAAATTAGCACCAGGCAATCACTATTATCCTTAGCCCCTCGGTGAACGCCAAACTGTTTACCCTTAAAAACGGATAATAATTAAATTTATAAGTTATTTTATGGATATGTGATTTCACTTGGCACAAACTGTGAAATGATTAAATTGATATTAGAAATTGACTATAACTAAAAGTAAAGCAAACCAATGTGATGCTCAGCTTTGGCCCTCGAGCTAGGTCGCCCTCGAACTAAATGAGTATGCTATTGAAAATATGAATTGAGCAACAGAGTATTGAAAGCTTAAGAGAGAAAATGTAATATATTGCTTTGTTCTGCATAAATATAATGATTACAAAATGATTAGAACCTCTTTTATATAGTAGAGAAGTTCTACTTATGGTACAATTCTAAATATAATAAGATATCCTATGATTGGCTGATTATCCGGCCTGGACTTGATACGTGCCGAGATTCCCGCCGAGATCCGTGCTCAATCTCGGATATTTCGGCTTACCGTTACTCGACAAGGTAAACCCCCTTCGATCCCACTCGATCTTTGTTCCGCTCTGTCTCGATCTTGATTGATCGTCGTCCTTGATTGGTCCTCGAATTAAGGGTCCAACAACCTAACTTCATATTGATGCTCGATACAATACAAAGTCGAATCGTGGTCTGTCATGATCCAACCTCGATTATTCACATGAAGGGCATGCCTGTTCCGACTATATACACAAATATCTATTGTTTGTAACTATTACCCTTAGATTACTTTGATTTATATTCTGGTAGTGGTTTGTTTTGAGTTTTGTCCCTTGAAGTTGGGGCTCCATATCTAACTATCCGTTTATGTACGCAACTTCAACAAATAAATAAATATTTTCTTATCAAAAAAGATATTCATAGCTTATTTTAGATCATAAGTTTAAAAAAAATCCTTTCTTTCTTAATTTTTATATTCAATCTAAAAGCATCACATAAAATGGAAGGATAAGAATAGTTTTAATCGTATGATTCTTGTTATTGATTAAAATTACATAAATATATTTTATATTTGGTTAGATCGTTATTATATCTATATATCATTTTTGCTTTGAGATAATTCTCAACAAGCAGGATGAAACAACTACGATACTCTCGTCTTTATTTATATGACACTCTTTCCTTTTTAGTTACTTTGAATATGAATAAAATATTTTTATATTTAGTAATAATTTAACTTTAAAATGTGTATTTTACCCTTAAAGAGATGATATAACACACAAATATATATGGCTTATTTAATACCACAAATTTAAAAATTCTTTCTTTCTTTCTTAAACTCAATCCTCAGTCAAGCAATACCTAGTACTACATAATAAACATTATTTCTTATTTTATTTATGAGTTTAAAAACATAACATTATCTCTGGCGCGTTGTTATATAAGGAATGATCTTCGATTAACTCCATTCTCCAACTCGAATTACATGGAACGCTATCAGGTTAGCGCATACTAAAATGTTTCCTATTATTCTGTTGAATAATTTGTACCAGAAACGTTCTTCTTCACATCTTTCAAAAAGTGAATTATTCAACTTTCGAAATTTAATGTGATCATTTCTGTATCAACTAATTTACTTAGTTATTTCTTTATTTTCTTCTACCTTAATTACATAGTTTAAAAGTTTATATTCAGACAAATAGGTTGAAATAAAGGAGTATAATTTAATAATGCTGAATTAATATATGTGTGTGTCATGTCAAGAGAAACTTTCAAGAACTCAACTGTAAGAGTAATAGCCTGTTTCACCAAGTTTCTCCCATCTTATAAACACTTTTTTCTTTAAAAAAAAAAAATAACTTTTTTCAAAGTCAGAGTGTTTGGCCAAGCTTTTGGAAGAAAAAAATATTTTTAAGGAGAAACATACGTAGAAAAAGTAACTTCTTTCCGATATCACTTTTGAGAAAAATACACTTAGAAGCAGTTTTTAAAACTTGGCCAAATAATAATTACTGCTCAAAAGTGCTTTTCAAATTAATTAGTTAAACATAAATTATTTTTCACCAAAAATATTTCTGAAAAAAGTATTTTAAAATAAACTGATTTTTGCAATTTGATCAACTATGCTATAAATGTCTTCAAGATCTGAATAAGGACAAAATATTTTAAATTTTGGGGGTCATTTGACTGAATGTCTAAAATATGTGTGTGGATAGAAAGTAGAAAGATGGTAGACAATAAATATCAAGGGAAAGAGTGACGGAAAATCGTGAGCGAGTGCTGCCTACACAATAGTAATGGAGTATATATTTTACTTAATAAATAGCATATCGTGTTGGGGATCTTTAGGGTTCAACGAGATGGGACACTTCTGAGTTGGTGAAGGGTTGACTGTTGAAAAATATCAGTGATTTGGCTTTTTCAAGCACTAGAACCAAGTAGATTCCATCTTTTCCCGTATCTCATACCCTTTTTACTTTTTAGGAGAAAACTAGAGTTCGCTAAATCAAATTGTATAGGCTAAAATCGGAGAGTTCGATTTTATTATTATTATGGTATTCCGTAATCCGTCTTCAGAGGATTCGATGCATAGTTTGAGGTTCGATATCGAAGAAGCATATCGAGGACTCTCCATACTCGACCTCGGGGCGGTATAAATTGATGACCGTCATGAGAAGGCAGGAAATTCCAAAGAAGGCACGTGGTTAAAGCTGATCAAGTTTGCAAGAATAGTACAAGTTCGTACCGTGACATTAAATGATTGTACCAGCTGTATTTCTTTGTAATAATTACACATGTACTATATTGAGATTCCCTCTTTTATATAAAGGGGACCCTTCTCATTTTGTAACAGACATGATATTCAATAGAAGAACATCTTCTGCTCTCCAACTAAAACATTCTCTACAATTGTTTCATTGATTAATTATCTTTCATTTATTGTGTTCATTAATTGTTCTTCACTTGTTGCTCATTATTGATCATAAAGAGGCCATCTTCGAGGCCCTCAATATTGTTGTATCTTCATCGACTGCCCTCTGTCAAACTCTCGAGCTCGACCTCGAGGCCCTATTTCGACCAAGCACGAGACCCCGTCTCATAACTGCTCGGTTTGCACAATTCCATTATCCTTTGCTCTTATCTCATTTTTCTTAACTCTCACTTAGCATCTATTGCCTAAACAACTAGTATTAAAATAAATCACATATTTTTAGACCCACAAAATCAGATATAATTGTAATTACCATTTTTAAGGTAAACACAAAGTAATGTAAGGAAATATATGATTTGCCTATTTACTTTTAGATATATCCCTACCGTCCATTAAAATTCTATATTCGCACCTATTTTAACGGCCAAGACATGTGGTGCCGAGATTGAACCAACCCAACATTTAAAAAAATCCAACCCGATTCGTTACGCTTAACTCGCCCGACCTTATTCCCCTCTTACGATTCTTAAAAACAATTTTCTACCATTATAGAACTTAACATATTATTAAGCTTCACATAAACCAACCACTATTTATAAATTGATTAATATCTAAATAATATGCTTGCATAAAAATACATAAAATAAGCCTAAACTCTTCTTTTTTCTTTTTTAATCTTTCTTTTCCACCTCTCCTTCACCACCAATAGGGGTGGCAAATGAGCGGGTTGGGCTGAATTTAAGTGGGTCAAGATAGGTTAGGTCAATAAATGAGTTATTTCCCAACCCATCCCAAAGTGTACTTGGCTAAGATGAGTTGGGTCAAGATGGCTTAAACAATGAGTCATAGTCCAACCCGCCCAACATGACCCATGTTTTAGAACCATGCTCATCTTCACATAAACCAGCCACTATTTATAAATTGATTAATATCTAAATAATATACTTAAAGAAAAATAAATAAAATAAGCCTAAATTCTTTTTTTTCTTTTTTAATCTTTCTTTTCCACCTCTCCTTCACCACCAATAGGGGTGGCAAATGAGTGGGTTGGGCTGAATTTGGGTGGGTCAAGATGGGTTAGATCAATAAATAAGTCATTTTTCAACCCAGCCCAAAATGTACTTGGGCTAAGATGGGCTGAGTCAAGATGACTTAAACAATGGGTCATAGTCCAACCCGCCCATCTTGACCCATGTTTTATAACCATGTTCATCTTGCAAAAAAAAAACCTTTTACCTTAAAATGTATAAATTGAAAAATATTTTGCGAGGAGGAGGGGTTGGAGTGGGTGGGTGGTGCAGAAAAATAAAAAAATAAAAAATTGAAAATACAAAAAAAAAGTAAAAAAATTTTGAGGGGATTTCCGCGCAGGGGGTAGGGGGTAGGGTGGGTGGTGCAAAAAAAAATTAAAAATATAAAAAAATTGAGGGGTTAGCGTGGGGAGGGGGTAGGGGTGGGTAGGTGGTGCAAAAAAAAAAAAACAGAAAACAAAAATACAAAAAAAAAAAAAAATTGACGAGGTTTGCGAGGGGGATGCAGAAAAACAAATAAACAGAAAACTGAAAATAGAAAAAAAAAGTAAAAGATTTTTTTAAAGGGGGTTTGCGGGGGTGGGGGATTGGTGGCGGGTGAGGTGGTGCAGAAAAATAAGAAAAAAGTAAAATTTAGGCAACTAAGTAAATTTCTAAATAAGTTGGATTGAGATCCCTTTGTTTTGGGTGAGTTTCATGGATTGTATTTGGGCTGCTTAATGAGTCAGAATGAGCTATAAAAAATAGAGGAAACTACACTATATACCCACAAAAACTAAAATATTTACCCGTTTTTACCTATTTTGAAAATCGTTACAATATCCATCTACCCCTCCCATATTAATTACTCGACCTACCTATCATTCTTTCTCCATAATTTTATAGTTTAAAGCTGCCTTATATGTTCTCCTGTTTTTCTACCCATTTTCTCTTTCTTCCTTTTACGACGTCAATTCAGTTTCTCTACATATTTTTTCAACAATAGCAATTCCTTTTATTCTTAAATCCTCTCTTCCATTTCTCATTGGCAAGAAAATTAAGTAAGAAAAAATTCTCGGTGAGTCTCTATCCATTATTCAATAGAGAAATACTACAAAGTAAGGATCCAATTTCAGATCTGAAGAAAAAAATTGGAACTTTAAGTGTATGAGTTCAAATTTTTAGATCTGAATTTTTGGTGCGTGTTTGAAATGTTTTGTTATTGGAATTCGTTAGGTGTTGTTCTTTGACATTTGGGTTATAATGTTAATGCTGATTTTCACATATTTGTTATTGGAAGGGTCATATCCACCATTGAAGGAACTTGAAGCTTGAAACTCATAAATTGGATTTGTTGGGTTTGTAGTTGTTTTGATCTAATTTTGCCTGGGTCTATTTGAAATGTTAATCGGAGGTTGTAGCTAAACATTGAGCGAATTTGGTGGAGATTTTGCAGTAGATTTTTTAAATTTGTGTTAAAGCTGAGTTGAACTGGAGATGAAGAACTTGTAATGTATACCAAAATTATATATTATAACTCATTTTGTATACAGTTTATTTCAACAGTATACTATTACAATATACTATATAATGTAACAGTATACTATTTCAATTTGATCCTTTTTGAATTTTTAAAATTTTTCATTGATTTCTTTTCAACTTCTCAATGGAGTTCTCATATTTTTTCAATTTTTTAAACCAAGATATTTGGTTTGAAATATTTGGTTGGAGGTTGTGGCTAAAGTTTTAGTCAATCTGGTGGAAATTCTGGAGTAGATTTTTGAAATACAGGTTGAAATTGATTTGAACTAGTGAAAAAGACTAATTTGTACTATCTACAAAAATGATATACTATATACCATTTCAGTATATAATATCTAATTCAATAGTGTATAATTTATTGCATTGAACTGGTGAAGAAGAATTTGTATTTTATACCAAAATGATATACTATATACTATATACTATTTTAGTATATAATTCATTCCAACAGTATACTATTATAGTACACTATATAACGTAACAGTATACTATTACAATTTGGTCATTTTTGATTTTTTTTTTAAATTTTATTGAGTTCTTTGTTAACTTTCCAACAGAGTTCATATATTTTTTTCAAATTTTTTCTTAAACAAAAATATTTAGTCTAAAATATTTGATTGGAGTTGTGGCTAAAGTTTGAGTCAATTTGGCGGAAACTCTAAAGTAGATTTTCAAAATTTAAGTTGAAATTGAGTTGAACTAGCGAAGAAGACTAATTTAAACTGTATACCAAAATAACATACTATATACCATTTTTGGTATATAATATTTAATTCAATAGTGTATAATTTATTGCATTGAATTGGAGAAGAAGAATTTGCATTGTATACTAAAATGATATACTATATACAATTTTGATATACAGTTTATTCCAACAGTATACTATTACAGTATATTATATAATGAGAATTTATTGAGTTATTTTTCAATTTTTCAACGGAGTTCTCATATTTTGTTTCAATTTTTTTTCTTAAACCAAAAATATTTAGTATGAAATATTTGATTGGAGGTTGTGGCTAAAGTTTGAGTCAATTTGGTAAAAATTTTGGAGTAGATTTTTGAAATTTATGTTGAAATTGAGTTGAACCAGTGAAGAAGATTAATTTGTACTATATACCAAAATAACATATCATGTACCATTTTAGTATATACTATTTAATTCAATAGTATATAATTTATTGCAATAGTTTACTATTACAGTATATAGTGTAATATAACAATAAAGTTAAATTTGGTATTTTTTTAATTTTTCAAAGAAAAGTTCAATGGGTCATTTTTCAATTTTCAACAAAGTACTCGATATTATATACACAGTGAGTATATGGTGTATAGCATGTGGATATCATAGTATACTGCGATAATATACTTTGACTGCTACTAATATATTAGTTTTGATATGCTATATGCTAAAGTAAACTATTTTTTAATAAATATATAAAAAAATACAAATAAACAAAAAGAACAAAAACTAAAGGAGCCAAAAATATTTGCAGAATTTGATTATGAAAAAAAGGATTAAACAATAATTTGAAATAATAAATTTAAAAATAAAATTAAAGCAAAAGAGAGAAGAGAAACAATTATAATGTATAAGTTATTTTAATAATTGAATTAAAAAATAAGAAAAAAGATAAAAATGTGTATTATACCAATTATATTTTTAAAAAAGTGAACAAATATTTACTTTATCAGTTATCTTTTGTTATTGTATAAATAAAGAAGAATTAAAAAAAGAGCAAAAGAGTCAATGAAATTAGATTATGAAGAGAAAAAAGAAAATAAAAAAAGGAGTTAAATGAAATTAGAAAAGGAACAACAAATAAAGAAAAGAAAAACAAAAGAAAAACAGAAAAAAAGGAGCCAAAGTTGAGTTTGAAATTAATTTATGATAATAAAAATAATAATATAATATAATAATAATAATAATAAATAATAATAATAATAATAATAATAATAATAATAATAATAATAATAATAATAATAATATGATTTGGGCAAAAGATAAATGAACAGAAAAGAAGAAAAAAGAAAAAAAAGAGGAAAATGAGGAAAAAGAAAAGAAAGAAAAAAGGAAAGAAGCAAAGAAATAAAAAAGAAAAGGAGAAAAAAGAGGAAATTACCCACAAAAGCTAACATAGGTAGAAATATAATTAGTTTGATGGATAGAAAAGTAAATGAATAGACAAGGGTAAATAGTTTTATTTTTATGGATAATTATATCATTCACCCTAAAAAATAATGGGTTAACTTGAGCTCAACCCAAATAGACCCATGAACTAAAATATTGAGGAATTAATACAGATACCTATAAAAACTAAAATAATTACCTGTTTTTACCTACATTGAATCTATTTACATTTTATACCCATGCAATCTAACTTAATTACCCGACCACCCATTTCTTCTTGACCCATATGTTTTTCATCAATCTCATCGTGTTTAATTTCTCCTCTTCTAATTAATATCCTTTTCTTAGTTTATTTTTGGGTATTTTTGAGTTGAAACCGAAGAGCAAACTTTTGAGAAGTAATAATTAAAATGATCAAACTCAATATTTCTTTAACTTGCGAATACACAATCACTTTTATTGTGTGGAGACATGAAGAGGAACATTTTACCTAGGCACCATAAATTCTCTAATTTTTTTTTTATTATTAGTTTGAACTTTCAAACTTAAAATTTAATTGACATAGCGTATAAGTGATATGAATTTCAAAAGAATTGTCCTAAATTTTTGTCCAATTGTTGTCCACATTTTCAATAAATACATAATAATGTTTATTAACATTAATGGACTTTCATGGAGGTATTATTCATTGCGTAAGCTCTAATTGAATTAATTAGATTATGTGACAACTGATATTATTTTAGTTTAATAATTGAATAAAAAAAATATTAAACTCCTTGCATACAATTGTATACCATGTTGGTATATCTATATATTATATTGGTATCATATGTTAGTTGGAACATTTTTTGGTTGTATTAGCTACATTTAATTGGTACACTATTTGATTTTTCTTTAGTAATAGTAAAATAGTACAGTATCTTGAATTTTTTTAATTTTCCTTTATGCATGTGTATTATGTAATCATTTTAATTTTTTCTTTATGCGTTTGTTTTATATATAGTATTATAGTACAATATCTTAAAATACATTCTTATATTAATATGTGGTACACTATTTTTTATTTTTTCTCTTTATGCATATTTTTTAATAGTAGTATAGTCATATATAGTTGCCTGGAATTAATTAGTAGAACTGTATACCTATTGGTATAATTATATGTCATATTGGTATCATATGGTAGTTGGAATATTTTTTGGTTGTTTTAGCTTCATTTTTAAGTGAATTCTATTCTGAAATGATTCATATGATCATGTTTTGCTGTGTTGGATTTTCTTGTACCTATGGACATAGATTTTGTGTATTATGTAATAGTTTTTATAGTTATATGTAGTTGTTGAAGCGACCCCGTAACTATATACCCTATTAGTATAGTTATATACTATATTGGTATCATATGCTAGTTGAATCATTTTTTGGTTATATTAGCTGCATTTAATTGATACACTGTTTGGTTTTCTTTTAATAATAGTAATATAGTACAATATCTTGAAATACTTTATTATATAAATATGTGGTACACTATTTTTTTATCTTTTTCTGCATGTGTGTTATGTAATAGTAGTATAGTCATACAGTTGCCGGAAATTAACCAGTAAAGTTGTATACCATGTTGGTATAGTTATATGACATTTGGTATCATATGGTAGTTTGAACATTTTTTTGGTTGTTTTAGCTGCATTTTTAAGTGATTACTATTCTGAAATTATTTATATGAATTTGCAGTGCTGAAACTTTTTTGCGCCGATGGATATAGATTATGTGTATTATGTAATAGTTTTTATAATTATAGGCAATTGTTGTAACGACCACATACAACTATATACCATGTTAGTATACGAAATGAGCAAGTTGCTTTGCAATTATTTAGCTTGCAATGCGAGCATGTAGTTTTCTCATAGTTTTATTGCATTCTTTAATATTTTGGTACAATAGTATAGTCGCAGATAGTTGTAGCAATATTCTAGAGCAATCATATACTATGTTGGTATATATGTATAGCATATTGGTATCATATGGTACTAGAAGTCTTTTTGCTACTTATACTTTTATTGCATTTTCCAATATTTTATTATCATTTCTATTCTAACTTGTATATATGGAGATTTGGTGGCCCTAGACTACATTTTCTTGCTCAATAACTAATTGTGTTACTGCTAATGGTCGAGTGTGTACTGATATTTAAAGAGAAGGAGATCAAGCACGGCAATCACGTGTTGATTCTTAGAATCTGATTATGTAATTTATAGTGCTCAACATTAATCAATGTGATATTTCGTGAATTAGATCAAGTGACAACTGATATTATTCCAGTTTAATAATTGAATTTAAAAAATGAGAAAAAAGACAAAATGTATATTGTCCTAGTTATATTAAAAAAGGTGAACAAATATTTACCATATAAGTTATATTTTCTTATTGTATAAAAAAAAAGAATTATAAAAAATAAACAGTAAATGATATTAGATTATGAAGAGAAAAAGAATAAGTTAAATAAAATTAGAAAAGAAAAAAAGAAGAAGAAAACGAGAAAAAAGAAAAAAAGAAAAGAAAGAAAAAAAGGAAAAAAAAGAAGAAGAAACATAGAAATAAAAAAGTATTGGAGAAAAAAAAGAAAAAATTCCTCACAAAAATTACTATGGGCATGAAATATAATTAGTTTGATGGGTAAAAAAATAAATGGGTAGGCAAGGATAAATAATTTTATTTTTATGGGTAACTGTGTCATTCTCCCTAAAATATTTGTAACCCAACCCATTAATCTCTGGATGAGTTGAATGAATTTGGGCTCAAATTACCACCCCTAACCACCACCCGCGAATCTACCACTGCCAACACCCCGTTTTCTTCTCCAAAAATAAATAATAGTGTTTAAAAAATTAAATCAAGATAAGTTCTTCTAAGTCAGACAGAAATGTAAAATTTCTTCATAAATCTAAATTCTATCTTTAAGTCTTAGAACTGGGACAAGTCATTGAATATCTCTGTTTTCGTTTTTCCACTTTTACCTTTAACCAACATAGATTGGTTTCAGTTCGCATACATTATAGCACTAACAAAGAAAATTTAAGCAAAAATAGATCATTAATTGGTTCACTTATGGTAAATTTCGCCCAAAATTGCTGAAACCTCCATGACTGCCGATGTTTTGCCGGACCTAAGCTTTTGTAAGGTAAGATTTGGACGCTATACGGTCGAAATCGGGCATACCCGATTTTGTTCGTAATGGACCAAGCCCGAGTTCGAAGATAGAATATTTAACAGAGAATTCGAAGTGCTCGCTGAAGATCGTGACCGAGCGTGACTGACTTCGAGTGAGGTATAGTAACGAAACGACGAGATATTAGCAACAAGTCGAAGATCACGTCGGGAATTCCGGGACAGATCGAATGAAGCGTTTATTGACGCCAACCGTGGGATTTACTTCCGTTATTAGAGTTGTACCTTATTTAGGATTCACATGTTATATAAAGCGGTATCCCATTCATTTGTAAGAGGATCATTATTCACTGATAAAGAATACAACACTGCTCTTTGTTTTGCTTACTATCCATTACTGTTCAATATTGTTTATTCCATTCTTTAATGTTCCTATCATCCAACCTCGAAACCATCTTGAATCGAGACCGAAAACATTGTCATAATACTGGTTTGATTTATTTTTCTGTTCTATTTATTTATTTAGTTCATTATTTATCAATTGGTATTGGATTAAATCATGTATCCTTAAAATCACAATATAAGTTTAATTGTTACTCGAATTTTAGGGTAAACAGTTTGGCGCCTACCGTGGGGCTAAGGATAATAGTGATTGTTCAGTACTGATTCTGGTAAAACACACTATTTCATGCTTGTTCTCGTCAAGAATTTTTGCTTTTAGGTTAAAGCATGTCAAACTCACAAAACGCGTCCACACACGGCAACAATGACCTCGGACTTCACGGGAAAACGAAAATGTGATTGCTCCAGGAATCGAGGTGCCACATGCTAATCTCGGAGGAGCACCGGCTGTCAACCCAGTCGATGTCAGTTCGCACGTCGCTCTGAATGCAAACTTAGGCACAGATCTCGATGGGAGTGTACGTAGAGAAGGCCGATTTGATGACCAAGGAACACAAGGCAGAAGAGATGAAGGAGTCAGTCTCCAAGTGATATCCGAGATGCTTCAATCTCACCAAGCCGTTGTTGCTCAGTTCTAAAATCAACATAGAGCTCTAAACAGGGTCGAGACTGAGGTTACTCGCCGTACTGAGCTAGTACTGGAAAGGTCGAATGATAATATATCGGGGACTGATCCTGCGATAATGAAAATGCTCGAGGAGCTCACCAAGAGAATTGAATTAGGAGAAATAAAATCGAAGCCAATGATAAAGAAGTGGAGAATTAAAACTCTCGGGTTACAATTTATAGGCTCGCAAATCATATAATTCTTCGAAAGCTGGCAAATTAAACGAATCACTTCAACGCCATACCATCCCGTGGCTAACGGTCAGGCTGAGTCAACGAATAAAGTCATCATCAACAATCTAAATTAGCGGCTAGATAGAGCCAAAGGAAACTGGCCTGATGAGTTACCATCAGTACTATGGGCATACAGAACAACTTCAAAAACAACCACGGGAGAAACTCCGTTCGCGCTTGTCTATGGCTCAGAAGACTTAAAACTTGTAGAGATTGGCAAACCAAGCTTAAGGCTTACAACAACCACGTAGGAAGCAAACGACGACGAATTGAGGACCAATCTGGACCTGCTCGAACCACGGAGAGAAGCAACACTGATACTGATGGCAGCTCAAAAATAAATCATAGAGCGTTATTACAACCGTAAAGCTCATCTCAGGTACTTCAAGATTGGGGACTTCGTCCTCAAAAAAGTCTTTCAATCAACGAAAGAAGCAGGCGCAAGAAAGCTAAATCCAAACCGGGAAGGACCCTACAAAATCCGAGGCATAGCTAGGAAGGGCGCTTACGAGTTGGAAGCTATGGACGGCAGAATCCTACCAACAAGTTGGAATGCCATTCACTTGAAGAAGTACTACTTTTAAGGAAAAAAATTACCCCCGGTCAGGTATCACACGTTCAATTTTATTTTGAAAATTTGAAACTTTACTAACCTTTTTAGATGATGGGCATAAAGCTAACCCATCACCAGATGATGATACTAGACCTGCAAAGACGTGAGGAAATAACTAAAATCCCGGTCTAGGGTTACACTTTCTGATGGATGTTTTAAAGGGTTAAGTAGTCATCATCTAAAAATTATATACCTTTGAGTCCCCTATGTTTTTCCTTTTCAGGAAAAGGACCACAAGGAAGGAATAGTCAAGTGTTCGAGATTTCATTCTTCAAAGCTCAAACACTTGGGGGACTATACAATATGGAAGGCAAAGACGAAGTAAAAAAGGCTATCAAAAAGTCAAAGCTCGAGCCTGAAGATCCATCTATCCAACAAGCCAAGTGATACAAGCAAAATCGAAAGAGCCAAAGATTCGAACACAAAGCCTAATACAGAAAACCTTCAAACATGTTCAGGTTAAAAGGCAAAATGTTAGCTACGAGGAAGAAATGCACATCTTTGTACTTATTCAAAACAATTATGGATAAAAGATCATCATCATTGTACTCATTCAAAACTGTTGTAACTAAAGACAGTTACGAAATCTTTGTACTCATACAGAAAACTGTTATCAAATAAAACAATTATAGATGAAAGATCAAAATCCTTATACTTGTTCAAAAACTATAAAACAGTTACGGATGTAAGAGAATTTCCCTCGTGCTTATTGAAAACTGTTGTCAACAAAAACAGTTATGGGTGAAAACCCCAATTTGAATAAAAACTGTTACGAACAAAAAATAGTTTCCCTCTTGTATTAACTCGAAAAAACTGTTACATACAGAAAACAATTACGAAATACAAGTGTATATCAAATCTGTTAAAATAAAACAGTTGCAACATGAGTTTTAGACGATAATCAAACACATGTAAAATGTTGTGAAAGTCCAAACAAAAACTTTCCTCAAAAACTTTCTTAAACACGTGAAAAATTCCTATCATTCTATTGCATTATTACACCTTTATGAAGTTGAGACGTCTTCTTCATTAAGTTTCGATCAGAAAAGGGCCCTCTTTCACAGATTATGCCTACTACAAAAGGCACACAATTTATATGACACCGTGCCTATTATGAAAAGGTGCGAGTAATCTAAAGAATTCTACATGCAAATCTCAGAGGTAAAACTAAAACCTCGAAAAATAAAGCATGCAAAAGACTTAAAGAGTAGAACAAAAACTCAACGGAAAACAAAAGTCATACTTACATTAATATATTAAAACGGCTAAGTAAAAACTAAGTATTAACTTATACTTAGCCGTATAGATTTTTTATATACATTGAGGTGCCCCTAAGTTGTAATTTGGGGACTTGAGAAAGATCCAAATCACCAATTGAGACAAAGATAAAAAAAAAGGGGTGAATCAACATCTTAATCTTCTTGAGGAGGGGGATTGACTTCTTCATCAGCAGAAGGAGTAAGAGAAGCTTGGGACGAAGAGGCTTGGACAACAGGAGTCTCACCTTCAGGTGGGGAAAGATCCAAACCTTGTTGAGCCTTTTCCATGGCTTCCTTTATCTTAACAATTTTAGTGTTAAGGTCGAAATCTCCCCGACTCATTTCCGTCAATGTATCGAGGCGAGAATTCATGTATGCCCAACTAACATCAACAGCTGCCGCCTCTTCGAGCTCTCTCCCATATCTGAAGCTCAGCTCTTAACCCATCCTTCTCAACTTCAGCAGCTTCATGGGCAACCCTCAAAGGAACAATTGACTCCTCCAAAGATTGGATTTTGTCTAAAGCAATGCGAAGATCCTCCTGAGTCCGGGTAAGTGACTGCACAAGCTCGCCTGAGTATTCCTCCTTCTGCTCTAGTAAGGCTTTCAAGCTCCTAACTTTTTCCGAGGCAGGGGATAGTTTCTCAACAAACGAAGACTCAAAAATGCTCTTGTCTTTGTTCGCTTGGTTAGAAGAAGCCTTATCTACTTCCAACTCCGCAGCCACAACTCTCATCTGCCGCTCCAAGGTATTTTTTTCTTCTTTTAAGGCTTCCATGTCGAGCCTCAGGCTTTCATATTGCCCCTTCCAATTCCTTGCTTCAGCATGCCACTCCTTTAACTCTTTCTCCATGTTAGAAATCCTCTTCATGAGTTCTGTGTCTATGAGATTGATCTACAAAAACAAAATCAATTAGATACGGTAATTACATGCATAAGAGTAAAATACAAAAGAATGAACGTTACCTTCAAGGAGGAATGCACAACCTCATTAGCCCAGGTAAGAGAACTGTGACTATCTAGCTTGGTCCTCTCTGTTGGCCAAATCAAAGGCTTCATCTACACTTTGGGTTGGCCGAATTTCTTATAAAGGCTCCCATCAGCCGGAACCTCAATTAGCACTTGCCTCATCTCCCTTCTGGAAGACCCTACTTCTCTAGCAGGAGGTACGGAAGCAGGCTGGGATGAAGAAGCCACGGGCAATGAAATTTGTGCAGCTAAAAAAGTCTCAGGCACGACAACTTGAGGAGCTGAGAAAGCCACGGGCAAGGCAGCAGCGGGAGCAGAAATGGCCAAAGGAGCAGTGGAAATAGCCGGAATGGATGAAGAGATTTGTCTAAAGGAGGGAGCAAAAACAGCCAAAGGCGCCTCATTAATAGCAGGGCCAAAACCTTCGTGGAATAGATGATCCACAGAATCACGAGCAAGAAAAGAAAAAGAATCCCCGGGGGTAGAAGGTCTGACATTAGGTACGGGAGACACTGCCACGGGTGTAGACTTATCTTCTAAGACCACTCTTCTTCTACGTGACCTGTGCACCAGAATGCCCTCCTCTTCTTCTTCTTCTTCTTCTTCTTATTCTTCTTCTTCTTCTTCTTCTTCTTCTAAGGTCTTAGACCCACCAAATTTCCTCTTAGAAGAAGAGGAACCAGTAATAATCTCCTAGGCTTGAGCCAAAGACATCTTCGGAATAGATGCAGCAGACATCCCCCGAGCAGAAAACCCTGTCAAAAGAAAAAAGGTTAAACGAACGAAGAAAAAGAAGCTCGAGTAAGGAAAAGAAGCGAAAACAAAAATTTCACTTATCATGAGTCTTCACTTTCCAACCGTACTTCATGGAGAAGTACTTCCAAGATCTTTCATCCAATGGAGGAACTGACAACAACTTTTCTACCCAATCATGGATACCGGAGACATTCTCAACAATACCCATGATTGCTGAAAGAGGAAGAAAATAGCTACGGTGTTAATAAAACACTTAAAGAAAAGAGAAGAAAAATAACAGCTGTGAGCTAAAATGTACTCACGTGCGCGATTCCACTTCTCAGGGAAGGGAAGATTTTCCTCGCCCACTAAACCAGCAGTGGGCACATCAACTTACCGAAGGTACCAACCTCTATCTTTATCGTCATCAGGGGTTACCAACACTCTTTTGCTTCTAGCAGCCAGAGTAAAAACCTCTTGACGAAATAAGGTAGGAGAACAAAGATGAATGAGGTGATTGAAGGAAAAAGGAACCGAGGCTAAAGAAGCTAAACATCTAAGACACGCAACAACCCACCACACAAGAGGACCAACTTGTCCTAAGCAAATGTTGAAGAAACATCAAAATTCGACGATGACTGGATCAATAGGAGGTCTAAATCCTAGATTAAAAGGGTAAGTGTAAACAAAAGAATGCCTCGTCTTGTAAGACGTTATTCTTTGATTACTATTCGGAATAACAATGGAAAAATAAGACTCCCAAGAACATTCCCTGCGAACAAAGGGAATCAAACCTTCGGTAATAAGAGAGGATACCTATCAACACTATCAAGGGATGACGACGGGTTTACAAGAACCTAACTATCCCTAGTGAAGGTAAACTCAGCATGAATGATTTTATCAACTCGTGGTTCGCGTAGGGGTTCGTGATAATCTCTACCTCTGGACATAGACCTGGAAACCCTATCTCTTGGGGAGACTAAAGACCTAGCAGAAGGAGGGGAAACAATCTGAGAAGAAGAAGAGCCTCTCGAAGGAGTAGAGCCTAAACTTTTCAGTCTACCACCCCTCCGGCTCCGAGTCGGAGTGGAAGAGGGTGTCAACTCATCAACGTTTATGACTCCCTTAGATTGGTTTGAAGAAGACATATCTACAAAGGCAAAGAAAAAAGTTCTTTACAAATAAAGTTTGAAAGTTAGAAGCTTTTCGTGAAAGAAAAGGAAAAGGGGGTATTTATACTTGAAGACAACCATCAAACGAAAAAAAAAGCAATGATGTGAAAACCATAATTGAAGATGTCACTTCGTGACTAATGCAGCCGCAAGAAAGCCCTAAAAGACACTGAATAATTGCAGAACCAATCCAAGAATGCCACGTGGCATAAGCATTAAATGGAAGTGACAAGCGACGCTTACGTACAGGAAAAGATACAATGATTCGAGTAAAGCGGCGGCAAAATATTCCCGCCATAAATGAGTATCCACTTACCAAATATTAATTGATAAATATATGGTAAGTGGGGGGACTATCTGTATTGGTAAAAAAGAGCTTCACACGTGTAATAAATCTTGATGACTCAGTAGTCTACGTGGAGCACTGAAGACACGACAGCTGGACAGGACTCTAAGAAGAGGTACGAGGCAAAGAGGCACGACAAATCACACCCATGGGTTAATTAGCTACGAAAGTCTCAACCTGATTGAGAAGATGAAGAGACACGGTCAAAAGTGTATTTGGACAGAATAAAAGGCAGATTCAGAGATCTTTAAATTAGAGATCCATACGTTACACAACATTCACTCAAATTTACGGTTGATTCATTGTAACGTTACATTAGAGTCATTATTAGTCATTAATGCTCAATCACCAAAAAAGGTAGACGTTATGTTAGAAAATTCCATATATAAAGGAGAAAAATATAACCTGTAAAGGGGAGAAAAAAAACACATTCGAACTACTATTGCAATATACTTACTTTTTGTGCATCTTACTGCTTTCCATTTACAAGTTTGCCTATAATCTTATTCTTTGGTTATCAGAAACCCGTGTTCTTCTTAAAATAGCTTTGGGCAAAGAATCCAATTCTTTGGTTAAACAGGTAGAGTAATGTTCCAGAGGGACCCATATTCAAACGCACTAAGGTATCAAGCACTAGAGAGAAACAAACCCGAGATTGTGTGCCTGAAGGCACCCTATCATTCAACGATAAAGAAGCAGAAGGCATCTCTCAGCCCCACAACGCTCTGGTAATTTCTATCTTGTTATATAAAGTTCAACTTAAGCGTGTTTTAGTGGATCTAGATAGCTCGGAGAACATCACCCGATCAAGGGTCGTGGAGCAGCTCGGCCTACAGGACCAGATTGTGCCTGCAGCTCGAGTCCTAAACGGCTTTAATATGGCTAGTGAAACAACTAGGGGAGATTATCCTACCAGTGAACGTGGATGGAACCGTTCAACATACCATGTTCCACGTAATCGAAGGCGATATGAGTTATAATTCCCTGCTCGGAAGGCCTTGGATCCACAACATGAGGGAAGTACCCTCGACCCTCCATCAGATGATGAAATTCCCGATGTTAGACGCTGTAAAAATAGTGTACGAGGAACAACATGTAGCAAAGGAAATGTTTGCGGTCAATGAGGTAACATCGATATCGACATTGTCAACCTCGCTAAAATCGAGCATCAAAGGTAAGAAGGGATCCGAATAGCAATCACCGCCACCAGCCTCGACCAAATTGGAGAAACAAGTGATAAAAGAAGAAAATGAGGATTTTCTAACCCCTCAAACCGTTTTTGTTCCCAAAGATTGTGACGCAACCAAATCAATGGTCAAAGAGCTGGAATAGGTTATACTGATCGAGTACTTGCCCGAGCGAAAGGTATACTTGGGAATGGGATTAACCCCCGAATTCAGGAAAAATCTTATTCAATTTCTCATTGATAACATATACTGTTTTGCTTGATCCCATTTAGACATGACAGGGATCCCGCCGGAGATAACAACACATCGACTAAGCTTGGAACCTAAGTTCAGGCCGGTGAAGCAAAAGAGGAGACCCTAGACCGAGGTAAAACATGCGTTCATAAAGGAAGAGGTAACTAAACTTCTCAACATAGGGTCCATTCGGGAGGTAAAATATCCCGAATGGTTAGCTAATGTAGTCGTAGTCCCTAAAAAAAGGAACAAACGTAGAATGTGCGTAGACTATAAGGACTTAAACAAAGCATGTCCCAAAGATTCTTTTCTACTACCTGACATCGATCGCATGATCGACGCCACGGTCGGCCACGAGATCATTACCTTTCTCGATTCCTACTCCGGGTACAATCAAATTCAGATGAACCCGGAACATACTGTTATAATGTAATGCCCTTCGGGATAAAAAATGCGGGAGCTACTTACCAACGCCTAGTAAATAAAATGTTCGAAGAAAAAATAGGTAAGTAAATGGAAGTCTATATTAATGACATGCTAGTTAAGTCCCTGCGCGCAGAGGACTATTTAGCTCATTTGCAGGAAACGTTCGAGATTCTAAGAAAATATAACATGAAGCTCAACCCCGAGAAATATGCTTTCGGGGTCGGTTCGGGTAAGTTCCTCGATTTCATGGTGTCGAATCGGTGGGATCGAGATCAGCCCCGATAAAATCAAGTCCATCGAAGACATCACCATCGTGGACAGTGTAAAAGCTATGCACAGGCTAACTGGACGGATAGCTGCCTTAGGTCGATTCATCTCGAGGTCATCAGATCGGAGCCACAAATTTTTCTCTCTACTCAAAAAGCAGAATGATTTCTCTTGGACCCCGGAATGCCAACAGGCGTTAGAAGAATTGAAGCGATATCTATCGAGCCCACCACTGCTTCACACTCTAAAGGCAGATGAGAAACTTTACCTGTAATTGTCAGTATCAGAAATTGCTGTAAATGGTGTACTAGTTCGAGAAGAGCAAGGTACACAATTCCCTGTTTATTACATAAGTCGAACTTTAGGAGAAACAGAAACTAGATATCCACACTTAGAGAAATTGACACTTGCACTAATAAGCTCTTTTAGAAAGTTAAAACCATACTTTCAGTGTCACCCCATATGCGTATTAACCACTTACCTGCTTCGTAATATTTTTCACAAATCCGAATTGTCGGGTCGATTGGCAAAGTGGGCCATCGAACTCAGCGGGTACGATATCGAATATCAACCCCGAACGGCCAACCCTTGTACCTGAAGTTGAGAAGGAACACTTGTTAAAATCAGGTACATCATCGGGGGTATGAACCCTTTTCACAGACGGTGCTTAGAATGTGAAGGGATCCGGGCTGAGCATCGTTTTGAAGCCACCCACGGGTAAAACTATTAGACAATCTAACAAGACTTATAAGTTGACGAATAATGAGGCCGAGTATGAGGCCATGATTGCAGGTCTTGAGCTAGCTAAAAGCATGAGAGCATAGTTCATTGAAGCTAGATGTGACTCTTTACTGGTGGTTAACCAAGTAAACAAAACCTTCGAAGTTCGAGAGGATATAATGCAAAGATATTTGGACAAGTTGCAAGTGACTTTGCACTGTTTCAAAGAGTGGATTTTACAACATGTACCTCGAGAACAAAACAGTGAGGCCGATGCACTTGCAAATTTGGGGTCATCGGTTGAGGAAGATGAGATCAGCTCAGGGACTGTCATTCAACTCTTGAGATCCCTGATCGAGGAAGGTCATGCCGAGATAAACTATACAAGCTTAACCTGGGATTGGAGGAATAAATATATTGAATACTTGAAAAATGGAAAGCTCCCATCGGACCCTGAAGAGTCGAGGGCCCTGCGAACCAAAGTTGCTCGATTCACGTTGGCCGAAGATGGAACGTTATACAGAAGGACATTTGATGGACAATTGGCAGTATGTTTAGGACCAGGTGACACCGATTATGTTTTACGAGAGGTCCATGAAGGCACTTGTTGGAACCACTCCGGTGCCGAATCACTAATTCACAAAGTGATTAGAGCGGGATACTACTGGGATAGTATGGAAAAAGACTCTAAGGAGTTTGTCCGAAAATGTGACAAATGTTAAAGGTTTGCACCAACGATCCACCAACCTGGAGAACAACTTCACTCGGTCCTATCCCCATGGCCATTCATGAAATGGGGGATGGGCATCGTCGGCCCTCTACCATCGGCCCTAGGTAAAGCTATGTTCATCTTATTTATGACTGACTATTTCTCTAAATGGGTTGAAGCACAGGCGTTCGAAAAAGTACGAGAGAAAGAAGTCATATACTTCATCTGGGATCACATCGTATGTCGATTTGGGATACTTGCCGAAATAATGTGTGACAATGGAAAACAATTTATCGGCAGCAAGGTGACGAAATTCCTCGAAGACCATAAAATAAAAAGGATATTATCAACACCATATCATCCTAGTGGGAACGGTTAGGCCGAATCAATGAACACCACTATCATCCAAAATCTGAAGAAAAGGTTGAACGAAGCTAAAGGGAAATGGAGAGAAATTCTACCCGAGGTCCTTTGGGCATATCGGACAACATCGAGGTCCAGTACATGGGCAACTCCGTTTTCCTTAGTATATGGCTTCGAATCCTTGATCCCAGTCGAAGTTGGGGAACCCAGCGCCAGGTTTATACATACAACAAAATAATTAAATCGCGAGGCCATGAATCCTAGCCTCGAATTATTGGATGAATAATGAGAAGCTGCACTCGTTCGAATGGCTGCACAAAAACAACAAATCGAAAGATACTACAATAGGAGAACCAACCTTCGCCACTTCAGAGTCGAGGAATTAGTTCTGAGGAAAGTCACCATCAACACTCGAGATCCTAATGAAGGGAAGCTCGGTCCGAATTGGGAAGGACACCACCAAGTCCTCGATATAGTTGGAAAGGGGTCTTATAAAATCGGAACGATGGATGCCGAACCACTGCCAAACAATTGGAACATATCAATTCACAAACGTTATTACTGCTAAGGTATAACTTTCTCCCTTCTTTCATTTATATATTTCAACGCTAACTTATTGCAGGAGTTCGACCAAAGACATCAAGACCTCAGGTTTTAAAGTACGCGTTGCACTCTTTTTACCTTAGATCGGTTTTTATCCCAAATGGGTTTTTCCAACAAGATTTTTAACGAGGCAATAATTATGTGCTACCTGAGGACAATTCAACAGTATCCAAGGCTTCTTTGCAATCAACCTCGAATACTGAGGGGCATCACCCTCGGATGTTATATTTTTGAGAAAACTACTTCGTGGCAAGGGACTCGATAGGGAAAACTTTGTAATGAGCCAAACGGTTGAATGAACCGTGTCCGTATATATTAGTTGAGCCCTGATGGAAAAACATGTACGCATGTATAAATTATTCAAATGAGAATTCTTTCTTCATTAAACATTTCGTGTCTCGAAGAAAATTCTCTACTATACAAACCTCATGCTTATGAGAAATGGCTCAAGATCCAAGTGCAAATATACCTCGAATACTCGGGGAATGCCATCGATGATAGGAATATTAAAGTTATCTAAACTCAAATTCACAAGACCTCAAAGAGGCACCCATCGATCTAGAGGCCAAGGCCACCGTTCTCGAGGTTTGAAATGTTATCGGGAAATAAGACCAAGAGGCATAACCGAAGGCTACGGCCAAATTAAAGGCTACAGCCAAAATAACGTGGCTCGGAGACGTTCGAATCCCGCAATAACAATAGGCCTTCAAATTCTTTGAAAAACCGGTTAAAAAAGGCTGTCCTCGGCAAATAATCAAAATAACTTCGATGAAATCAGACCTAAAAAAACCTTAACAGGTATCAAAGTATCTTAACACAACCATGCTAAGGCAAAAATAGCAAAGGGGTTTCAATCGACATCAGATCCTAAAAAAAAACCAATGGGTAAAAAATATATGCTAAGGCATAAGGAAATTTTTACTAATTATTTTAAGCCGAAAGGGGGAAATAATAGCCATCTTTTAGAGGCCATATCAGCCCAATCTAAAAGAGCCTAAGGGCCAATACATTTAGAGTTCGAGATCTTTTCTCACTCAACTCGGACCTAAGGGTTCCACCATTCCGAGCTCGAATAAAGTTGACTTGAATATAGTTTGAGGATTCATCATAAAACCTTAAGGGGTATGTTGCTGTAAGTTCGAAACTTACTCATTATTTGATAAAAAACCTAAGGGTTTGTTTTATTCCAAGTTCAAAACTTACTCGAACTTAGTTATAAAAGCAGTACAGTTATGGCTTCGACCAATCCAACCAAAATCTCGAACATACTATTAAGCTTGGGGACTTGCCCTTGCTTGACTAAAAAACCTAAGGGTTTGTTCTAAGTTCGACTAGTGTTCACTCGATTACAGAGGCTGCAACAACAAAATTTTCACAAGGCAAAAGCACAAAACAAGTTTGAATATAAAAACTGAGAAGACATTCAAAAGAAGTTTTTATTTTATATATTGATGAAAAAGGATATGTACAAGAGACCGATCAAGGTCTTACAAAAAGAAAGAAAAAGAAACTAAGTCCTAACTACGGCCAGTTTCAACCTCTCTTCGGGAGAAACTTCTCCGGGAGAAACTTTTCCTTCAGGCCCCTCATCGAATCCGCCTCGACTACCTTCTTCATCATTGTCTTTGTCATTGGAGGAGGTGAGCTGCCTGGCATCGACTTCGAGCACCCGGGCTTGGGCTATCTCTTTAGAGAGGTCAAAACCTCGAGCATGGATTTCCTCGAGGGTTTCCCTCCGAGATTGGTACTTTTCCAAGTCATTGTTCCATTGCTCCCGATCGGAAGCCTCCCTTTGCTGCATTTGAGCAGCCTTAGCATCAGCCTGATACATGGCAATGGACTTGTCTGCCGTGACCTTCGTCTTTTCAATATCCGCCTTGGCCTCAGCAAGCCCAGCTTCAAGTTCCTCGATCCTTTTGGTTTGGACTGAGCTTTTCTCTTTGATATCCCAAAGTTGAACCTCGGTCAATGACAATTCGGCCAAGGTAGCCTCTTTTTCCGCAGCCAGGCGGTCCATATTCCCCTTCCACCGATCACAATCGGCCTTGAACTAATCAACTTCCCCCAAGCAGCTCGATCCTTTCGACCTTTTGCTGCAGATGAGATAGTGAAGTATTAGCCTCCACAGCTGGGGCAGGTCCTTACTTTTTCAAAAGGATGGTTACCTGCTTTTCTAGCTCAACCTCCTCTTCACGAGCCTTAGCCAAGTCCGCTTAAAGGTCCCTTAGAGCCTCATCCTTTTAGGCGTAAAGAAGCCTCAAGGCGTTCCTCTCCCAAGACTTTCTGAAGCTCGGATTCACACTGGCTAAGGTCAGCTCGAAACTTGGCAGATGCCTACACAAAAAGGGAAGATTCAAGTCAGACTTAAAGAATAAAAGAATAAGAAAGAAGATTGCAGCGACTAATGCTTACCCGAGATAGAAGATGCTGGTCCTCTTCAAAGAGAATCGAAGCATCGCTGATATCGGAGGCATCATTGACCCCAGTAAAGCAATCCCGGAAGGGATCCCCTACACTAGAGCCTCCGCCTATATCGGGGGTCTTCAACTCTCGATCCTCCCTTGTTGCCTCCTCAGAAAAATTTGGCAGAGAAGGCAAGTGACCGGCTGTCATGGCCCCGAGCAAGTCGCTCGGGGTGCTCTGATCGACCTTCGGAGTTTCAGAGCCAGCCCCGTCCGGTGTACTTGCAAATATTCGAGAGACGATCTCGACTTCAGGTGATTCGGTATCCTCACCCGAACCCGTTTTGGAAGCCTCCTCGTCATGAGGCTTGATTTCATCCGCCGCCGCTGGCTCAGAAAGTTTGGCGACCTCGACGGCCTTCCTGGGACGGGCCATTATTACCATGGCATAGTCCTCTTCTTCTTCTTCTTATTCTTCTTCTTCCTCGTTCCTCAGGCTTTGGATCGAGTCCATCGTGAGGGCAATCACTTCCTCCTTACCCTTCGAGGTTTGGGCTTGGGGTCCTCGGACAACGAGGCACCCCTCCTTTTCTTGTCTTTCTCCGGCTTCGGAACCGGAGACTTGGCCTTTTCCTCGCCACTCGGGGGCCTCAATATGGCATCTTTGGTCAGGCATGCACAAAGAAAGCATCAATAAATAAATATATGGAAGGTGTTGGTAAAATTCAAGAAAGAAGACCCTTACCATGGTTCTTTGCCTCCCATCTACCCTTCGCCAGATCACGCTATGCACGCTCGACGTGGGAGGAAGTCGAGGCTAACTTTCGAACCTAGTATTCGAGATCAGTGACCGCCTGAGGCATCCAAGGAACAATTGCATAATAAATGAAAATGTTAGGTTAAGCCAAAGCAGATACTAAGAACAATGTTTAATATATCACTTACGATTAGGGTTCCACTCCTCGGGGAATAGAATCTTCTCCTTCGGGATGATGTCGCAAGTCCTCACCCGTATGAACCGGCTCATCCAACACTGGTCCTTGTCCTCGTCGATGCTCGAGAATAAGGCCTTCGTTGCTCGGCGCTGGATCTTGATTAGTCCTCGAAAGAGTCGAGGGCGGTACAACTGTATGAGGTGGCTAAGGGTGAATTCCAGCCTCTCGGCCTTGCTGGATAAGAAGCACAGCATGATCACAATGCGCCAGAACCAGGGGTGAAGTTGGTCGAGAGTGACCTGGTATATTTTGCAGAAATCGACTATTTCTGGGTCGAGGGGACCCAATGTGAAGGGGTAAGTGTAAACACTTAAAAACCCCTCCACATAAGTAGAAATGCCCTCTTCAGGAGCATGTATTTTCACCACAACCTCGGGACCCCAGTTGCAGTCCCTCTTCATGGCCTCAAGGTGGATCTTCGTTGTGAAACACATGTACCTCGACACGTGTTCACATCGTCTCAGAACCGATGAAGGGTTCTCGATCTTGAAATCGGATTTCAAAATGCACGGGCCAGAGACGTACTCATGAGGGGCCGGTTCCACTGGTGTTTTGTCACCGGCCGGCCGGGAAGAAGAGGAGGAAGCCTTCTCCTTTTGTGGTACTGTTCTTGAGGTTTTCGCCATTGATTCAGTTAAAGACGGGCGGAGGAAGATGAAAACAAGTGGTTTCGATGCTAACAAGGGTGGCTCAATAGGTGGCGATAGAGAGGAGATGGAGAGAGTTAGAAGACTTAGAAGTTTGATTAGGGCAAAAGTAAAGTTTGATTCAACGAAGGAACGTGCATTTATAAGTTCACCGCGACGGTTCGGTGGCGCTAGTGGCTGACCGCCAACTGACATGCATTGATGATTTGGGGAACTATATTGACGGGACGTTTCGGTCACACCCGCCACTTACGTCATGAAGATGACATCATGGTCGAGGTTGCAGAAAATCAAGGCTCAAATCATTTCTTATCATTTTACTCCAAGAAATGCGGGGACTATCTGTATACGATCGAAATCGGGCATACCCGATTTCATAGGTATGGGAGCTGCCTCGAGGGTAAGCTCGTAATGGACCAAGATCGAGTTCGAAGATAGAATATTTAGCGGGGAGTTCAAATTACTCACTGAAGATCGAGACCGAGCATGACTGGCTTCGAGTGAGGTATAGTAACAGAACGGCGAGATATTAGCAACCGGTCAAAGATCACGGCGGAAATTTCGGGACAGATCGAATCAAGCGGTTATTGATGCTAATCGTGGGATTTACTTTCATTATTAGAGTTGTACCTTATTTAGGATTCCCCTATTATATAAAGGGGTATCCCATTTATTTGTAAGAGGATCATTATTCATTGATAAAGAATACATACACTACTCTCTGTTTCACTTACTATCCATTACTTTTCAATATTGTTTATTCCATTCTTTACTGTTCCTATCATCCAACCTCAAAACCATCTTGAAACGAGGTCGAAAGCATTTCCATAATACTAGTTTGGTTTATTTTTCTGTTCAATTTATTTATTTAGTTTATTGTTTATCAATTGGTATTGGATTGAATCACGTATCCTTAAAATCAAAATATAAGTTTAATTGTTACTCGAATTTTAGGATAAACAGGGACATATAGAAGAATCATGATAGAGCAGAATTTGCTCAAAACTATGGAGGTGACTCGTCAGAGTGTTTGTTGTGGGTAGATGGGTTTGGTTGCGGGCGTGTGATTTGTTTTTAAGAAGAGTAAGAGGTGAATAGGGTCAGGCCAGTTATGGGTAACGAGTCGGGTTGGATTTTTAAAATGTTGGGTTGGTTCAATACTCAAATGGCGCCACATGTCTTGGTTGTTAAAATAGGGACAAATATAAAACTTTGATGGATATCAGTGGTATATCTGAACGAAAAATTTAACGGAGTACATGATTAAACATTAAATAAAAGTAGAGGGTTTTCGAAAAAAGGAAGTACCACCTACCTATAGTGTATGGCAGACATGAGTTGTAGGTTGTCCACCCTTCATGCCAACCTTGTCTTTAACAATTCCCCTGTCCTTTCAATCATATCTGTGCAACCCTACTTAAACCGAACTATATTACATGAAAAAAATCATATTTCAGTATTTGATACAAATTCTTTCTTTGTAATTCATCTTCATTCTTTTTTTTTTGAATCTTCCAACAATTACGAATGAAAGACTGCATAGGGTTGCGTTATATTAGGGCGGTGAGATTAAAATTGATCTTTATATATATATATATATATATATATATATAATTTTATTTTCGTATTTTGAAAAGTATTATGTTTTAGAAGGGCATTTGGATATTGTTGATTGTGACTTGTTGTTTATGTGTTTTATCCCTTTCTTATATTGGAATTCTATTTTGAAAGAGGACATTAGCCATATATACTAGTGCTATTCGACAGTACTAACATCCCTTTTGCCGGGGGCGCTGCATATTTAATGGATGCAGGTGGTGCTACAACATGCAACATAGATCATTGATAGTGGTACACTCTCTTCCCAGCTGACTTAGTAGCACCACTTCATTTTGGGGTCATGTATCTTTTGTTCCTCACGTATTGTGTTTAAGGTATAGCCGGGGCCTTGTTGCTAACATTTTCATATTACTTTTTTGTTGTACTTAAATGCTCCGTAGACAGGTTGTGGGTAGTGTTTGATGTTGGGAGTCAAACTACAAATATTAGTATTTGGCAAACATATTTTTTTTCATTATATCTGTAAACATGTAATATTTTTGAAATTATAATGAAACTGCTAATGGTAATGAAATGAGAATTACTAATGAAATCTTTTCAGTGGTTGATTAATGGAGTACATCTCCTCTTTATTCATGAATGAGTTTGGGTAGAAGGAAATCTAATAGGCTTGCTCCGCCGGGTTCACTCGGTTGAGCGCCGATCGCGCTCCCTGAGTTTGGGTGTGTGACAAAATCGAACTTAAATGAACTTGAACTTTCAACTTCCAAAACTCGTGCCGAAACATATCAAATCAATTCGGAATAAACTCAAATTTTCCACACAAAGACCAAATGACATAACAAAGCTATTCTAATTCCCGGAACCACAATCCGAATCCGATATCCACAAAGTCAACTTTTGGTCAAACTTACGAACTTTCCAAGCCTTCAAATTTCTACCTTTCGCCAATTAGTTCCGAATCCTTCTACAGACATCCAAATGCAAATAGGGGCATACGCTCTAGTCCAAAATCACTATCCGGACCTAACGGAACAATCAAAACACCGTTCCGAGGTCAAATTCACAAAAGTCAAACTTGGTCAACTCGTCCAACCTAAAGCTTAAATCATGAAATTCATTCTTCTAAATCGATTCCGAATAACCTGAAAACCAAAACCGACGAATCATATATGTCATAATACATCATATGGAGCTACTCATGACCGTAAATTACCGAGCAAAGTGCAAATGATCAAAACGGCCGATTGGGTCGTTAGCAAAGATTGCTTCTGCTGATATAAACTTTGGCTAATCGACAGGAAGTGGTTAAATATGAGCCAGGGTCCATCGTGCAATACATGAACCATAGTGTTTCCTGAGAGGATTTAACTGTGAAAAAACATCTCACTCTAGGTCAATTAGTATGAGTTGCTTAGCCAGTTTTCACATTGAGTTAGGTTGCTTTAATTTGTAGGAATGGTCCATCGAATTTTTTTTAAAAACCTTGATGATGATTGAGATTATCCAGGGGTGATATAGTTTACTTTTATCCTCCTCGGTGAGGAAAATAAGTTTAGTTAATTTCTAGCCCCTCCTAAAGGCTTGAGTGGTCATTATTAGCTTGGGGGGTAATACATACTTGCGGTGGTTAAGTGAGCTTCTAGCAGGGCTTCCTAGAAGGAGGCTTTCTGGGCATTATCTTCATCCATCTTAGTAGGATGGTGAGGCCATCTCCTAGGGGGTAGAGTGTTTGTGTGTATTTTTCGTGTAAAGAGTGATTAGAGGCTCTCTTTCTCTAAAATCGACAAAATATTTTTTCTACCTCTAGTTGTCGAAGCTGAAAGTTTCATTATAGAACAATGGAGCACCAAACAAGGTCTTACATTAGCAAAAAAAAAAAAAGGGTTACAAATAGTGGCGGAGGCAGCATCTCCATGAAGG
>ML392374.1:0-75270 GCA_005239525.1 Nicotiana knightiana
TATTCACTGCGATCGCGGAAATACACACGCGATCGCGAAGAACAAAAAACATCACAGCCCAAGATTACCATACGCAATCGCATACACCTTCACGCGATCGCGAAACATGACCAACTCGACCTCACACGCTCCCTTCCTTCTATGCGAATGCAAACAAGGCCACACGTTCGCGAAGACCAACGAATGCCCTCTCACGCGATCACATCCTCCATTCCACGATCGCGTAGCACAACTTACCCAGCTTCCTCTACTAAGCCTACGTGATCGCAGGAGTCCTTACGCGATCGCATAGGAGAAAACCAGAACCAAAAACACCAGAAAAAATCTGCCATCACTCAAGACCAAAAATTGATCCGTTAACCACCCGAGGCCCTCGGTACCTCAACCAAACATACAAACACGTCCCATAACCTTATTCAAATTTAGTAGAGCCTTCAAAACACATCACATAACATCAAAATCACCAATTATGCATGGATTCAAGCCTAAGAACTTATGAAATTTCTAAAATTCACAACCGATGCCGAAACACGTCAAAACTAGTCCGAAGGACTTCAAATTTTACACACAGGTCATAAATGACACTACACACCTACAGTCACTCCCGAAATTCCATTCCGAGCCCGATACTAAAATTTCACCTATCGGCCGAAATCGCCAAAATTCTGACTTTCTCCAATTCAAGCCTAAATCTACCACAGACCTCAATAACACATTCCGGACGCGCTCCTCAGACCGAAATCACCATACGAAGATGCTGACATCATCCATAACTCGTTCCGGATCCGTTTACATAAAAGTCAAATTCCGATCAAAACTTCACTGTTTAAGCTTCCAAAACAACAATCCTTTTTTCAATTCGACTCTAAGTCATCCGGTAACTGAATCCAACCATGCACGCAGGTCGATGTACACAATGTGAAGCTTTTCAAGACCTTACGCCACCGAACGGAGCTTAAAAATTCTCAAAACGACCGGTCGGGTCGTTACATTCTCCCCCTCTTAAACAAACGTTCGTCCTCGAACGTGCCAATATTCACCTCGAAGTCTTCGAATCATTGAAGGCACACTTCCAGAATACACCCGCGGGTGATTCCACGTCACCTCAATATACATAAGCCTGATGACACCATGCCAACTACGATTTAGACTTTCTACTAACATCGATGAGCCTAAGACCCCAAGTTCTCACCTTTCCTTCATTTCCAAAAGACCCGATTCTAAATCTATACCCGGTATCAGTCTCAACCAGCTACATCAACTCATACCTACACCCAGAAGGTACGACCACACCACATAACACACCACACATAGGCCCTTAATAACACTTCTAATCACAAAAGCTGCCCGAAATCAACTCAGCACCAACAATTAGCTTCATATCCGATAGAACTCATGTTTCAAACCTCAATCACACTGATAATAATGCAAGAAGCACGAGGACCTCATACTTTGACACCCGAATCACCAAGCCACAACTGACACCATCAGGCACACATCCCGCAAGCTAAAACTTAGCATCGCACAGAACAAAAATGACTGAACATGAAAAGAGGAACACATAAGGGAAACTATCAAACAGGCCCGACAAGAACAACTCTTTATCAATTCTAACCTACAAAACAATATAACAATGAAAGAATTAAGGCACATGAACAAATCACAAGGATCCCATCCTGGTATAATTTCTACCGCGGTACTCAGCCCGATTCAAACACATCGAATTACAAGGGATCATGAGGGTTTCGCCCTCAACTCTACATCACAAATAGGATATATATCCCACCAACTAAAACTTTTCACTAGATCGCTTCCTTCAAAAAAATTACAATACGTGTTGGCTCCCGCGCCGATGGAGCATAAGAATCACAGCTCGTAACCACTACACTCAAGAATCACATCAAGCCTACCGTACTGGACAACGAAAATTTACTCTTAGTCTCATATCTTTCAATAATAAATAGAAACAGACGATAGACATGGGCTACCACTCATAGAATCTCCCAACATGAGCGAACACGAAGATAGAGTGCAAAACATGAAACTTACTCATGAATGAAGCGACAAATAAAGGAACTCGTCCCGACCAGTAGAACTATAATGAAATACAAATGGTGCCCCTCTGTAACAAATCAAAACATAACTGTACGATAACATCTGGCACAACGGCAACCAGCCTACTATATGAAACACATCAACAGGTCGGGCCTCCCCATCTTGGGCGCCCTCTACTCACCTGAATGCCCTGCTGTAACACATCTGCCCGGATCCTGGGACAATATCTCACCCTATGACTGGTATCTCCACACTCAAAACAACCTCTCTGCTGGTGTGGCTGTGGAAACTGTGCGATACGAGTACTCTGAGACCCACGAGTACCTGAAACCCCATGCGAAGCCGGTAATGCAAATTGAACTGGCTGACCCACAAAACCTCTAATGTATCGCACCCTGCCTCCAAAATAAGGACCAGCAGATCTCTCCAGTCTACGAGGCCTCTTCGCCTCCTTGGACTCTCTCTCCTGATATCGTCTTTCCTCTCGCTCCCGGCCCCACATGCCCTCTAACCGACGAGCGATCCCTACCACCTGCTGAAACGAAACATACGACTCCAACTCTCGAGCCATGTTGAACCGAATATCATGCCTGAGCCCTTCAATGAATCTACGGACTCGCCCTCTAACTGTAGCGACTAAGGCAGGTGCATGCCTGGCCAAATCACTGAATCTGATGGCATACTCTAATACTACATAGTGCGCTGGCGCAACTGCTCAAACTCCACGCGCCATGCATCCCGAAGGGACTGGGGTACAAACTCTCTCAAGAACATCTATGAAAACTGACTCCACGTAAGTGAAGATGACTCGGCCGGGCTACTCAACTCACATGCCCGCCACCACTGATAAGCCGCTCCCTGAAGCTGGAACGTAGTAAAAGCAACCCCACTTGTCTCAACAATATCCAAAGTGCGGAGGATGCTATGACACTCCTCCAAAAAACCTTGTGCACTCTCTGAAGCCAATCCGCTGAATGTAGGAGGGTTATATCTCTTGAACCTTGCAAATCTAAGCTGCTCTCCCTTAGATGTTGCTGCTATGACCATGAGCTGTACTGGAACCAAAGGCTATGTCACTATGACACCTGGACCTTGACCAACATGAACTCGCTGATCTGGAGTATGAACACTGGGAGTCTGGGCTCCTCCCCCGGTCGGTGAAGTAACTGGTGCAACCTGAAATAACCCCGACTGAGCCAATGTACCAAACATGCTCAGGAACTGTGCTAAAGTCTCCTGAAGCCCCGGGGTAACAACAGGTGCCTCCGGTACCTGCCCCCCAACTGGAACTGCTGGTGGCTCCTCAAAGGCTGCTCTAGTAGGTGGCCTAACTACTACACGTGCTCCTCGTTGACCTCGGCCTCTGCCCCTAGCGACATCTGTCTCGGGGGTAACATCATCAGGAACCGCGGCTCGTGTCCTCACCATCTGTGAGGGAATAGAATAATAAATTTCAAACTTCAAGGTCAATGAACTCACACAATAGGAATAAAAGAAATGGAATTGTCCTAATAGTTCAGTAGTCTCTCGAAGATAAGTACAGACGTCTCTGTACCGATCCGCAAGACTCTACTAAACTCGCTTATGACTCGTAGCACCTATGAACCTAGGGCTCTGATACCAACTTGTCACGACCCAAATTTCCCCTTCGTTGGGTATCGTGATGATACATAGTCTTAAGGACTAGGTAAACCTAACATTCATGGAATAGCAACAATAATAAATAAAATCTAATATTTTATGAAAAAAGATTCTTTATACAAGAGCATATTCCCAAAACCCGGTAGTACAAGTCATAAGCTCTATAAAGAGTTTACTACAACTTCTAAATACAACTGTTTTGAAGTAAGTGAAAACAATGTAAATAAAGAATAGGAAGGTGACTCTGAAGCCTGCGAACGCAACGACATGTTACCTTGAGTCTCCTCAGCAAGAGTCCGTACAGCTATCAACGATCAATACCTGGATCTGCACAAAAATTTGCAGAAGTGTAGAATGAGCACACCACATCGGTGCCCAGTAAGTATCAAGACTAACCTCAGTGAAGTAGTGACGAGAACTAGTCAAGACACCCACTGGTCTAATAAATCAACAGGCACAAATATAGGAATGACAGGGCATGACGCCTATAATGACTACCCAATATAGTTAACACCATAACAACTAAAATGCGGAAGGAAATACAACAATTAACGACGGAACATAATAATAATACACAGAAGGATGGACGGGAACACAGCCCAAGTCCGGGAACCACAACACAATAAGGACAAGTAGTAACTCAACACTACATTAGTCTCCACACCAGGCCTTAGCCACAAATACCATTAAAATGGTCAAAATCTTCGAGTGTAAACTTTCATCCGCAAGTTTCTAGATTGAAAGCTTTAAGGTATTATCCCTTTTAAAGGAAAATTCTTTTGAAATATAATTTTCCCAAGAGATGTCTCTCAGACATAGTTTTCTTCAAATAAAAGCTTTCAAATATACTTTCCCGAAGAAAGTGTCCTTTAAACATAGTTTTCTTCAACATAAACATTTTCCAAATATTCTTTTCCAAGGTATATCCTCAACATAGTTTTGCTTAACATAAACATTCTTTTTCCAAAGGAATGTCCTTCAACATAGTTTTATTCAGGATAATTGTTTTTCAAATTTGAATTTCCAAATAATTGTCTTTGAAACAAAATTCCTTTGATAAAATCTACATGGATCCCGTCACGTAGTTACGAATTTATCACACATACAGAGGATCTCCCGAAATACGCCCGTAGTCCCAAAATAATATGCAGTGCTGGGGGATCTNACCATAACTCGTTCCGGAGCCGTTTACATAAAAGTCAAATTCCGGTCAAAAGTTCACTGTTTAAGCTTCCAAAACAAAAGTCCTTCTTCCAATTCGACTCTGAATCATCCGGTAACTGAATCCAACCGTGCACGCAGGTTGATGTACACAATGTGAAGCTGTTCAAGACCTTACGTCACCGAACAGAGCTTAAATTCTCAAAATGACTGGTCGGATCGTTACAATAATATTAATTAAAATTTGTAAAACAATTTTCTAAAATTTCTATTCGTTAAGTTTTATACTCCAAAGTAAATATCGTAGTATCTTTTATAAAATACGAACAACTTCAAATATTAGAACTTAAAATAGTAATAATTATTCATAATCAAGAAGGGAATAAGAAATCAACTCATAGTTGCATTGATCTTTATGCTCCTTCTAAAGTTAAACATAATAACTTTAATAAATAGCGAGAGGATAAATTATTTGAAATTGTTAGTGCCTGAGTCATTACTCAAATAACAAGAATTAGCTAGAGAAAAATTCTGTAGCTAAGCAGAAAATTCGTGGTTTCGAGTAATTTAACACAAATTTGCAGTGAATATTTTCCCAATAATAAATGGGAGGAGAATGATCTTACTTCTCATTTCCCCCTCTTCATTAATATTACGGCATATGCGGGATCCTCTAAATTCTCTCCATTTTTATATTAATTACTTTCTATAGCTAAAAAAGGACAAACAATAATATATCTCTAATAATTTTAGTTTGTCTTAAATAATGTCAATTTTGATTTAAAAAAATTATAGTAAATGCTCCAACTGAGTTGAGCTGTTAAATATATATACTCTCCATATTTACAAGCTTGTCATGCAAGAGCCAGCTAAAACCATATAAGGGACAACTTACAAACCAATTCCAGAGAAATTAATTAAACCAAAACTTCCTCTTGTAAATTTTATAATCATGTCTTCAAAAAGTTATTTTGTGATTGGGTTTTACCTTGTGATTTTATTAGGAAATGCAGTTGCTTCAATTGATTATGGAATAGCCCTTGCAAAATCATTACTGTATTTTGAAGCTCAAAGATCAGGAAAATTGCCTCCTAACCAGCTTGTTCAATGGCGTGGAGATTCAGCACTTCAAGATGGCAAAGACGCAGGGGTATATATCAAATTCTCTAAAACTTTTCTCATTTAATAGGAATAATGATAGGATATGTTTTTGAAAGGCAGCCTTGGAGTAATGATAAAGTTTTCTCCGTGTGAACTGTATATAGGTCACGTGTTCGAGTCGTGAAAGCAACCACTAATGCTTGCATTAGGGCAGACTGTCTACATCAATACCCCTAGGAGTGCGGCCCTCACACACACCCTACGTGAATGCGGAATGCTTTGTGCATACCGGACTAGCCTTTAATCATAGGATATGTTATTGAAAGTGAGTCTTGGAGTAACGGTAAAGTTGTCTCCTGACCTATATAGGTCACATCGTTCGAACCGTGGAAGTAATCATTAATGTTTGCATTATGGTAGACTGTCTATATCAATACCCTAAGAATGCGGCCCTTTTACAGACCCTATGTAAATACGAGATGCTTTGTACATACTGAACTGGCCTTTAATCATAAGATATGCTACGAACCTAGGATTTAGATTCAGTGAGTTTGAAATATTTATGCGTAAGTTACTTGCGACTCTATAAATGCGACTCTATAAAGTAGTAATTTAATTAAAATTGTTTAATCATTTTAGATTCGCTTATAGGTACAAAGTAATAAAGGTTAGGCAACATATCCCCTCCTTTATTAATTTGTTTCTTTGATCTTATAATATCGAAATCTATTCCTATATATTTTTTCCCCCTTTTGATCTTAGTACCGAGATCTATTTAATATCCTACCAGTATAAATGACTTTTAATTAATTTTAAAAAGTTTTTCTATCATTATTTATTTATAATTGTTTTAATCTGTTAAGAAAAATACGGGTTTTTATGATGATTTAACATGAAGGGAGCCTTGGAACAAGTTGTTTCTGTGTGATATATAGGTTATGAGTTCGAATTGTGAAAGTAACACTATCTCTTGCAACTCTTCTCTAGACCTTGTGTGAATGAGAAATATTTTGTGCACCGAGCTATTTAATCTCCACAAATAGCATAGATTTTTGTGACAACTCCAAAAGGTCGCTAAAAAGTAATAGTATTAGTGGAAACCCTTGTAGTTGTCAACACAAAGTATAGTCGCCACTAATATTTTATGGCGATTATACCTATCAATAAGGTCTTACACTTTTATATCAACACTTTTTTCTTTTGCCATTAGGCAACTGATTTCTTTTTTTTTTTTTAATAAATTTTTTGTGACCATTAGATTGACTTAACAGGAGGATATTATGATGCTGGAGACAATGTTAAATTTGGATTTCCAATGGCATTTACAGTAACAATGCTAGCATGGAGCGTAGTCGAATTCGGGGAAAAATTAGAAGCCAAGAAAGAATTAACAAATGCTCTAAATGCAATCAAATGGGGAACTGATTATTTCATCAAAGCACATACACAACCTCATGTTTTTTATGGTGAAGTTGGAGATGGAAATTCTGATCATCAATGTTGGGAAAGACCAGAAGATATGACAACGCCGAGGAATTCTTACAAAGTTGATGAACAACATCCTGGTTCTGATCTTGTTGGAGAAACTGCTGCTGCTTTTGCTGCTGCTGCCATTGCTTTTAACAGATCGGATTCGAGTTATTCTTCTCAACTTCTAGTCCATGCAAAAGAGGTGACAATAAAGTTCTTAATTATTTATGTTGTGCGTGCTCTTCAAAATGGTGTCACACCCCTGTCAAATCCTCCAAAAATACATTACTTTTGAAGGACCTGACATGTACCCGATGGTATTTTCGGAGAGGTCAAGAACATAGTTAATTATAATATTTATGTGATTATAAGATTTTTGAAACTTGTGATTTTTTAAACATGCCACAACATTTGGATGATGATAAAAGGTTTCTCATTAAGGGTAAAATGAAATATTTAAATTAAATTATTTTCAAATTTAGAAAGGGATCGTTCCTTTTAAATGGACTAAAAGGAAATAGGTTAATATAAATTAAAATGGAAGAAGTAATTGATATTTAATCTAAGTGAAGTTATAATCTTTATATAGGAATACTTACTACACTCCTTATTAATATATCAAACTAATGGTTACTTGACGTGTGTCCTCTACATTATTTTATTTAAAAAAACAAATAATTGAGAAGAATACTATAATTCCCGGATAGAGAATTTTTTTTTTGGGAACTTAATATGATAGATAAATACTATAACTCCTACCATTTTAATTAGAGCTAAGTTTGTTGTGTGAATGTTTTCAGAGGCGGACCCAGAATTTTTACGTGACGGAGACACATTATTCTGCTCAACCAGTGCTCCCTAAATGCTTTTAGTGTTCAGGGTGCCAACTTCTCTAAATGAACCATTTTCAAAGTATTTACGTGTATATATACAAAATTTCAAGCGAAGTTACGGGGTCCAGTAACTCCTCACCCATACACATGGATCCGCCTCTGAATGTATTAATGTGATCTTAGTGTGAGTCAAATAATATTGATCCATTATATGCATTATTATTTTGCAGTTATTTGATTTTGCTAAAAAGTTCCAAGGGCAGTACCAAACTAGCATTTCAGTGGCAGGTCAATTCTACGGTAGCACCGGCTATGAGGTATAATTTTTGTATATAACATACATAACGTATATATATACAATAAATAGATAAAATATATATATTTTTCGGCTATTATTTTGAGAGCGGGTATACAATATCATTTTCCCTATCTTATCTTTTTAATATTATACGCATTACACATCTTTACTACCCCTCTGTCTCAATATATGTGATGCACGATCTATTCCAAAAAAAAAATGATACGTAATATATTTTTATATTTAAATAATGTAACTTTAAATTTTCTATTTTACTCTATCTAATTATCACAGGATGAACTCTTGTGGGCTGCTACTTGGTTGCTAAAAGCCACCCAAGACAAAACATACCTAGATTACATCAACGATCAAGCCACTAGTTCAGGAGGCACTAGATCCATGTTTTCTTGGGATGACAAGTATGTCGGGGCACAAGTTCTGATCGCCAAGGTAATCAACTGTTACAGATCTTTTATGCTGCCAGTATATAAAATTTAAATTCTTCTCCAAATGTTCGACTTTTGATACCACTATTCGTGCCCGAAACAGAATTTGCTGGAGAAGAAATTTCCAGGGAACGAAAGTTTATTGAATCAATACAAGAAAAATGCCGAGGAATTCATATGCAACTGCATGCAAAAAGGGAACAACAACATAAAGAAGACTAATGGAGGACTTCTATGGTGGCAACCTTGGAATAATCTTCAATATGTTACAGCTGCAACATTTGTTATAACCAGTTATGCAGATACACTATTTGCTACTAAAAATTCTCTCCATTGTGCTACTGGAACAGTGGAATCTTTGAACCTAACCACGTTCATCAAATCTCAGGTACACATGTACATACATATATTATCCCAAAACTCAATTTTACCGAAATAATTTTGATTTGAAAAGGTACAAATATTAAAATACATGTAGGTACAGTGACTTTACCGTATGTGTTTGGCATGACGGAATTCATTTCTCATGGAAAATATTTTACGGGAAATTGTTGGAAAAGATATTCTTAAGAAAATATTTTTTGGTGTTTGATTAATGGATGAAAAATACTTTCTGAGAGAAATATATTAAAATTTAATAATAATAATAATAATAATAATAGGATAATGTTTTTGACAATAACTTATGAGTATTAAAGATTAGCAATAATGTCTAATTAAGTATTAATTAGAGTAAATAATCTGAAGTTAAGAGTTAAGATGACGTGAGGAAAATTATTTCCGTTTATAAGTGAGAAAAATTATTTTTGTTGAGAAAAATTATTTTTTCTCTTTTAATAAAAAATGTTCTCTTTGGATACGTGGTAACCAAATAACATTCTCATGAAGTAGCCACAAATGCTTGCGTTAGGTAGGTTGTCTATATACACCCTTTGAGGTGCGGCCCTTCCCTGGATCCTGCGTCAATGCGAGATGCTTCGTGCACCAGACTCCCTTTTAAATAACTTTCTCATGAGAACTATTTTCTTGAAAAATAACTTTCATCGTATTATCATATCAGATACATCCCATATTATATATTTCTATAACCTTATTGATGATAGCCAAAAGATCAAATTAGAGGAACCAACATAAGTACATAACATACTTTTTACTAAGAATTTTCTAACTTTTATCATATGATCAGGTGGATTATATACTTGGCGAAAACCCGAAGAAAATGAGTTACATGGTAGGGTTTGGGACAAATTACCCACAAAAGATTCATCACAGAGGAGCATCAATTGTGTCAATTAAGAAAGACAGGACTACAGTGAGTTGCAGTGAAGGTTTCAGTTTATGGTTTTATAAAAATGCACCAAATCCAAATATTTTAGATGGGGCAATAGTTGGAGGACCTGATCTTAGTGATAACTATAACGATTCCAGAAGTAATTTTCAGCAAGCTGAAGCAGCTACAGCTAATACAGCACCATTAGTTGGAGTTTTAGCCCGACTAACTGAATAAATGTTATTATATATATTAATTATATTATTGTTTTATTTTAATGTCTTGTCCTATACCTATATATTATTGTTGGTAGTAGGTTTTTTTGGCTAACCGTTATTTTTTTTCATTGTTGATTACCTTACTATCTTGTTATTTTATTCTGCTTTTATATTTATTTTTGGTACTGTCCCTTCTTATCTTTATTTTCATTAATGTGGTGGGGTCTATTGGAAACAACCTCTCTATCCTCACAAGTTAGGAGTAAGGTCTGTGTACACACAACCCTCCCCGGACCCCACAGTATGGATACTACTAGGTATGTTGTTGTTGTAGTCCAATATGTCCATTCATATCACATATATTCACGAGGTAAGGTTACATATGCCCTTCTAAATAGTTGATCTTATATGGAGTATTATATACAGGAAAAGAGCCGCCTAAGATCAGATGTGGACTCAAGATTTAAAAATGACGGGAGCAGCATTGTCAAATAAAATTTTGAGAAAATACTAGATTCAGATTCGGACTCAGGCAGTGTTCTAAAGGTCAAGTTGCGCTCTTTAAATCGACCAATGCAATTGCCTAAAATTTGAATCTTAGGGTGCCAATAAAACTAAATACTTTTCATTTAAGACATATAAATACATACATTTTTTCGAAGTTACCAGGGGCCGCTGACCAACTCTGTTGGGGCCATGCGATAGGGTAGAATAGAAATGGGTTGACTGCCTGGTAACAAATCAATACCAAAGTCGATATCCCTGTCGGGCGGCATGCCGGAAGATCCGCCGGAAATACGTCTGGATAATCCCTCACTATCGGAACTGATTCGATGGTAGGAGTATCCATACTAACATCCCTCACATATGCCATATACGCATCACACCCCTTCTCAGCCTTCCGCTGAGTCTTTAGAAATGAGACAACCCTGCTAGGAACATAATCTAAAGTACCTCTCCACTCTATCCGCGGTAGACCTGGTATAGCCAACGTCACCGTTTTGGCGTGACAATCAGAATAGCATGATAGGACGACAACCAGTCCATCCCCAAGATAACATCAAAATCCACCATACCGAGTAACAATAAATCGGATATGGTCTCAAAACCACTAAGAACAATCAAACACGACCGATACACACGGTCAACAATAATAGAATCTCCCACGGGTGTAGGCACATAGACAGAATAACTCAAAGAATCACGTGATACACCCAAATATGGAGAAAAATAAGATGACACGTAGGAATAAGTGGAGCCTGGATCAAATAAGACTGATGCATCTCTATGACAGAACAGAACAATAGCTGTGATGACAGAGTCTGATGCAACTGCCTCCATCCTAGCAGGAAGGAAATAGTATCTGGCTTGGCCTCCCCCTCTAGGGCGACCTTTGCATGCTCGACCTCCACCTCTAGCTGGTTGTGCAGGTGGGGTGGAAACTGGTGTGGCGACCATGGACCGAGAAACTTGAGGGCCCGGTGGAATATGCGAAGCATGAGTAATCTGTAGAGGTACATCCCTCCTGAGTCTGGGGCAATCCCTCACCACATGAAGAGTGTCAGCACACTCAAAACAAGATCTCAGAGGATGTTGCTGCTGTGGCTGGATCGGGCCTGATCGACTGGACCGATCGCTGAAAGAACCCCGTGCAGGAGGTCACTAGCATAATAGGGAGCCTGAGGCTTTGGGGTGGAAGGAATATCGCTGGAAGCTGGAACTGCTGAATGAACAAGGCGACTCACATAGCCCCTACCATGACGAGCTGCAACTGGGGCACGTATGTTCCAGAGTCTCGAGACCTCTTAGCCTCCCTCTCCTCTATTTCTGAGTCAGCATACCCTCAAATCTCCGGGCAATCCCCACAACTTGCTGGTATGCGATGTCCATCTCCAACTCTCGGGCCATGCTAAATCTGATACTAGGGTTAAGCCCCTAGATAAATTGACGAACCCTCTCTCAAACGGTAGCAACCAAGGCTGGTACATGCCTATCCAAATCACTGAATCGGATCGCATACTCCGACACGGTCATAGAACCCTGGCATAACTGCTCAAACGCTGTGCGCCATACATCTCTGAGGCTATGGGGAACATACTCCTTCAAAAACATATTTGAGAACTGAGTCCAAGTAAGTAAAGCTGCCTCAGTCGGACTACCCAACTCATATGCTCGCCAACACTGATATGCCGCTCTTCTAAGTTGGAACGCAGTGTAAGAAAACCCACTAGACTCTGAAACACCCACAAAACAGAGAATACGATGGCACCCCTCAAGAAAACCCTAGTCATCCTCTGATGCCAAGTCACTGAAAGTAGGAGGGTGGTACTTCTTGTACCTCTCGAGTCTGAGTTGCTCCTCCACAGAAGCGCTGCCCTAACCTCGGGCGGAACAGGGGCTACCAGCTACATTCGTATGATATCTGGAACCTGGTCGACCTTGACTCGCTTCTCTAGGGTACGGGCGTTAGGAGTTTGTGCTCCTCCCCCAGCCTGAGATGTGACAGGAGCAAGTGATGTTTTAGACTTCAATACCACACAAGAAGATATGTGACTTTGTGTGGTACCCAATTTTCGAGTGCTGTCTCAGTAGAAGAACGTGGTTCTTCTTCGTGTTCCAACTACTACTGTTGCGGAATAATAAAAAGTAGTAAAGTAAAAACACAGAGATTTTTACGTGGAAAACACCTGGCTCAAAAGGTGAAAAAANCTAGACTCAATAATTAATCTGATGAAACTGGTTCTTCTAGTTGAACTGTAGTCTTTGCATCGCACAATGATTCTGCTAGCAAAAATAACTCTGGGAATTTTTCTTTCAGACTTTGATTCACTTCAGCTTTGTGCATCTTAAATTCCAGCAGAAATACATCAAGTATTTATCAGTCATTGAGCTTGTCTTCCAATTCCAGTTCAACTCTACCTGGGTGAACCAATTCGAACCAAACTCAACTTCCTTTCTTTTGTTACTTTCGTTGCTGATTTGCCTTCAATTAATCAGATCAGTCTGCAACCTTTTCGCATTAGAAGACAATCTCTTGGTACCAATATATTTCATATTCAAAACATCTCCTAAGCATATACGGTTCATGTGCTAGCTCGTCAGTTCACGATGTGTGCTCTAATGGACCTGGTTCAACTAGTCAGCCTTTTGTCAATCTTCAAAACTATGCAGTGACTTGGGTCAACAACAAGTGGTATCAACCCTGGTTGAGCCAAAGTGCTGAACATGCTCAGAAACTGGGCGAGAGTCTCCTGGAGGGTTGGTGTAGTAAGAGGCGTCTCAGGTGTCTGCCCTCCAACTGGAGCTACTGGTGGCTCCTTTGTAGCAGCTCGTGTGGGTGCTATGGATACACCTCGTGGACGTCCTCGGCCTTTACCCCGACCCTGGCCTCTTGTGGCTCTAGCAGGGGCACGAGTGTCTGGTCATCTGATCGTGCTTTACGTGTCCTCACAATCTGTGAGAGAATAGAAAGACAGAAATTTAGAACCTGAAGTCAAAAATTTCACACGATAAGGAATCGATGAACTGAAGCTTTTCCTGACAGTTCCATAGCCTCCCGAAGATAAGTATAAACGTCTCCGTACTGATCCGCGAGACTCCACTAAACCTGCTTGTGACTCATAACACCTGTGAACCTAGTGCTTTGATACCAACTTGTCACGAACCCATTTTTCCTCTGTAGGATGTCGTGACGACACCTAGTCTCTAAGACTAGGTAAGCCTAACAAGTATGTCGAATAACTGAAATATTAAGCTAAACTCAAAACGTCAACATTTGTAATAAATAAGACTGGAATTCAAGTAATACCAACTCCTAAAACTCGGTAGATATAAGTCACAAGCTCTAAAGAGAAATACTAAATATCCCTATACATCAGAGTATAATGAGGATAAGGAAACAACATGATAAAGATAGAGGGGGACTCCGAGGTCTGCAGACACTGGTAGATGTACCTTGAAGTCTCCACGTAAGGACTAGCTCACTGATACCTGGTATGGTAGGAAGCACCTGGATCTGCACAAAAAGACGTGCAGAAATGTAGTATGAGTATACTACAACGGTACCCAATAAGTGCCAAGCCTAACCTCTATTGAGTAATGATGAGGCCAGGTTAGGGCCTTACTAGAATAATGAGAAACAAAGCAAAAGATATAATAATATAATGAAACGATAGAGAAGTGAAACAATGAGAATTTACGGAATCAAGAAAGACAAATACAACATGAAAGGAAAGCACAAATCTTACAAGTTAAGGAAGAACAACAACAACAACAATATGACAAATAGAGGAAATCAACAGGGGCACTCACGAGGTACCGCCTCGTAATCCCAAAAGTAAATATCTCACAATCTTTCCTTATATCACCGCGATAGCCTTTATATTTTGTTTGAAAATCATTTTCCCGAAATAGCATCCCGTGTTTCCCACCTTATCACACTGCATGACTTCTAGTAGTTTCCCTACTAGCCGCGCGTATCAAACCCACCTTATCTCACTGTATGGGTTTCAACACCCCGAACTTATACCACCGCATGTGTATCAATAATCACAACGGCACGACAAAAATCTCGTGTAAACAATAAGAACCACACGGCAGAAACCTCGTGCAACAATAACAACCGCACGACAGAAACCTCGTGCAACAACCAAACAATCATCTTAACAATAATCAAGGAAACCAAAACATAACAACTAAAAAAAGATATTTCTAGGGTAGCAATTTCAAGTAAAGAATCCCACAGTTAAAAAAGGAGTATGGAGTCAAAAAAGTAGGTAATTCAACTAAGCATGTAGTACAAGTTGCAAATAGGATATAAGACAAGTAGACATATGAAATCAAGCTAAACATGATGACTATACATGCTAAAAAACTCAATTAAGGCATAAAAAGGAAACTACTTAGATAAAACCAAAATTTCAATATTTAGCCCGTGTACGCATTCATCACCTCATGTACACAACCCTCACATATCACAAATTGTCATAACATTACCAAATCCTAAAGGGATTTCCCCCCCACAAGGTTAGACAAGTCACTTACCTCAAACCTCGCTCAATCAATTAATAAGAAGGCCTTTCCCTCGATTTTCCAACTCCGATCGGCTCGGATCTGGAAAAAATAATTTCATACTATAACTATAATTATAGGAAACTAATTTAAATAATAAAATTACGAATATAGCAAAAAATTGAAAAATTAACCCAAAAAGTCAACCGGGGCCCACGCCTGAGAACCCGACCAAAATTATAAAAACGAATACCCATTCGATATCTAGTCCAACCATAAAAGAATTATTCAAATCCCACCACATATAGCCTTTCAAAACCCATAAATTCGGTCTAAGAACTTTCACAATTGTTTCCCAAAATTCTCAATCCTAATCCTTAATTAAATGAAGAAATTAATGATAGATTAGTGGAGATTAATCAAAAATGAGTCAAGAATATCTTACCCAAATGTTTCCTCTGAAAATCCCCCAAAATCTTGCCTCAATCTGAGCTCTCAAAGTCCCAAAATGAAAATCAGAGCAAACACTCGATTTTTAAAATTGTAATCTGCTACCCAGCTGTTTACACTACGGGATCGCGGAAATTCCCATGAGATCGTGTAGAACAAAATAATCTGCCCCAAAAAAATGACCTATGAAAAAGCGGTTGGCACCACGCGAACACGGATAACAAATACCCAGGCCTTGCCCGACCGCAGAGTGGCACACACGTTCACATAGAATAACATGCGTGAACCCAACTACCTTACTTCCTCTTTGCGAACGCAGTCTAGCCCACGCGTTTGCGATGCTCTACCTGGACAACTTATGCGATCGTGTAATCCACCTTGCAAATGCATAGAGTAGAAATCCAGCTGGCCCCAAATAAGCCTTTGCGATCGCGTACCTACCCACACGATCACATAGAAGAAAACTAGTACTGGACACCAGCAAATCTACACCAGTCTTCTATGTCCAATTTTCACCCCGTTATCCATCCTAAATCCACCAGAGGCCCCCGGGACCTCAACCAAATATACCAAAAATTCCTAAAACATCATACGAACTTAGTCGAGCCTTCAAATCACATCAAACAATGCTAAAATTGCGAATCGCACCCCAATTCAAGCTTAATAAACTTTTGAACTTCTAACTTCTACATTCGATGCCGAAACCTATCAAATCACATCCAATCGACCTCAAATTTTGCACAAAAATCACATGTGATATTACGGACCTACTCCAACAACCGGAATCAAAATCTGACCCTGATATCAAAAAATCAACTCCCGGTCAAACTTTCCAAAAACCTTCCAACTTTCCAACTTTCGCCAATTAACGCAGAAATGACCTACGCACCTCCAAATAAATATCCAGACACACTCCTAAGACCAAATAACCATACAGATCTATTGGACCATCGAAACTCCATTCCGGAGTTGTTTTCACAAAAGTCAAACTACGATCGACTCCTATGACTTTAACTTTCAAATTAGGGACTATGTGTCCCATTTCACTCCGAAACTCACCCAAACCCGACACCAAGCACCCTGGTAGTCAAGTAACCGTAAAATTAGATAGAGTGATCAATAAATAGGGGATCGGGGCTACTACTCTCGAAACGACCGACCGGATCGTTTCATCTTAAGTGGCATCTGCAAGAATTTTCTTAAATGGTAAAGATAATTGAAGAAGCAGACAAATAAATAAATGATTGTAACAACAAGATATTATTTTCTTTATTTTGTACCCAATATATTAATTTTATTTATTGTTTATAAGTACAAATTATGAAAAATATTTGACGAAACAATGATCACCCTCGCTCACACAAAAACAAACCCCAAGAAAAAGTAAATAAAACAAAAAGAAGAGAAAGATGAAAGTAGCGGCCCTTTTCCCTATGCAGAAGGGAAAATGGTCAAATATACCCTGGTATATTATTCACATCTGTCCTCCATTATACTATGGGGATATATTTACCTTTACTATTAGCCAAAATTTTTAAAAATGCCTCCACCTAACAGAAAGCCACCAAATTAAAAAAATACTTTTTTTTTAAAACCCATAATAACCCGTTAAACCCCTTTTATTTACTCCACTTCATCCTTACATATTAATCGTCTCCTTCGTAGTCACTTGTTGTACTTAAGAAGTGAAAGACATAAAACTACCAACAACCATATATTCATTTGTACATTGAGTCTCAATTCTTTTAATATCCTTATTGTATGTTTATTATATTCTACCTTTTCCAATGTCTTTTTTTTCTTCTAGCTTCTCTTTTTTTTTTCCCACCATGTCGAGCTGTACCAAGTATTCATCATGATTTTCTTTCCACCATTGTAACACTTCTCAAATCTATAAAAGTTTCAAGACACGCTAAATCTAGAATTAAATTTTTTAATCTTGCCTAAAGTGCAAAAAAAAAATTTTTTACTTAAATAATTGGATATACAATTAAGGGAATATTAATAATTTTAATAGTATTAATTAGTGAAAGTGGGTATCATTAATTATTAGTTAATTGAAAACAAAATGAAACAAAAAAATAAAAGCAATAAAACAAAAATACGGGGGACAAGCCTAAAAGCCCATAATTGACTATTGTAACCAAAAAGGATTGAAAATCCTTATATGAAAATAGAAAAGCATTCTGTTCATTCTCACGAACAGAGAACCACGAAACAGAGGCGGCTTACTCACGCAGGCAACGGGAAGTTCTAGGTTTCTTTACAAATCACTACTTCTTGGACTCAGATATATAAAATTTCCTATTCTCAATTATCCTACAATATAAGAATTGGATAGTTAATTCCTTTCTTTCTCTATATCAACAATAAAATCCATGTTTAGGTGTGAAACTTTAAAATTGATTAAAATGTACTGGTTGTTGTAGAATCGATTGTTTGATGGGTATAAATTGGACTAGGGCTTAGGTATTGGCTCGAGGAGTCTTGAGGTGAGTTGATATAACCTTTTCTAAAGTGGTTTAACTCACAATAGCACGCATACAAAGTGTTTGATGAATTTCTTAAAAGAGTTCGTATGTACTTAATTGGAGCGAGTGAATACCTATCAACTTAGAATTGTTCTAGCTAAAGTTTAGAAGATTTATATGTGCATAAATTTTCAGCCTTTTGTGTTATTCTTATATGCCATTTTCATGTTGAAAATTCATGAAGAAGCAAGAATCGTTAGAAATACTTCTGAATGTTTATTTTATTCTTATGCCATGCTTTACATTTTAGGGTACTAGTATGAGTATGTATAGGATGCTCCAGAAAAGATTTAGACTTGAAAAGTCACAAGAAGAAGTTTTAGAAATAAAATATTTTTGGGAGTATCCTCTATTCTGAGAAGAGGTCATCGTCCAGGCTGAGGGCCCTGACCAAGGCGTTGACTTCCTGAAACTACTTGTGCCAAAGCAGGGAGAACATGAGCCTAGGGTCTCGTTGCTGAGAATTTACTTAGCCAGGGTAAGATATAATACATGAGCACTGAGAACCATAAAGCGAGTGGCACCTCATGGATTGGGCATATTCAATCAGGTTGGGATCGTACTCGTGCCGATCACACGGTGACTAAGACAGGAATAAGTCAGGATAGTTGGAACTCCCGAAGTATAAAGTGAAGTATTATTTTTATAAGAAAGAAAAAAAAAATTTCTTTTAGAATATTCATAAACTGCTATTATGCAATTATTTTAGAATTGTTCTTTGAAGCATTATGTTTTCCATGCATCTAGAATCTTTGCTCGTAATGTATATTTTATTAGAGCTTCATCCCCTGTCTTTGAGACTCACTAAGTACAATGGATGGTACTGACGTTCTCCTTTGGGAACCTACGTTGGTCTGCGGTACAACGTAGGAACCGATTTTGCAGGCGAGCAGGCTACATGTTAGGACTTTCCTCTCTTCCAGTGCAATCGGTGAGCTCCGCTTTTATTAGTGGAGTATTCCTTTGAGTTATCTTTATTTAGTTATTTCTTTATTTACTTGGAGAATTAGCCAGACATCTCATGCCCTGAGCAGTGCGTCAGTTTATTAGTAGAGGCTTCATAGACACAGTCGATGGGTTAAGATTCAGATATTTTTGATAATAACTTAGCAATATTTCAGTGGTTACTAAAATAAAGTTTTGGAGTTGGTTTATTTTATATATTTAAATTAATTCAAAGTATTCGGTTAAAGTATTGTCTTCTTGCATACAAAGTTTGAAGTTATAATAGATTTGATAGGCGCAAATGGTTCGCTCGGTCAAGTTTAGTGATCGAGTGCCGGTCACGACTTGTTCAGAAAATGGGTTGTGACAAACTTGGTATCAAAGCCTCATGTTTATGGAGTCCTAGGGGCCTATGAAGCCGTGTTAGAGTCTTGTTTATGGGTATGAAGCGCGCTATACTTATAAACATGAGGCTACAAACATTTAGGAAAAGTCTCATTTTTTCATACATTAGATCGTGCAGTAGAGCCTACCTCTAAGAAATTATATAATGTATTCGTTTCTCCAAAACTCGCAGAAATGGATCGTACTCGCAACTCTGACACCAACACTCAGGATGCTGCTCAAGAAACTCTTGCTACTATTGTGGCTCAAGGTAGAACTAAGAAGTCTTCAACTCAGAAAAGGAAGGGTAAATCCACAAAGGGGGTTCAAGTAACCCGAGTTGAACATGAAGAAGGGGTGGATCATGATGAGCAAGTACCTCAGGATCCAGTGCCACCCCCAACAATAGTTCCGACTTAGAATACTATATCTCCAGAGGTGGGTCAGATGTTTAATGAGCATTAGTGCTATGGAGATGTTTAAAGTCTTCATGGCCAACCAGAACGAGAGAAGAGATGGGATTCCACCTCAATCAAATAGACAGAACAATTTTGAGTCCTCAAAAGTTAATGAATTTTTAAAGCTGAGCCCTACATTGTTCCGTGGTACTATAGTTGATGAAGATCCAGTGTTGTGGCTGGATGGTGTTAAGAAAGCCCTCCGAGAGATAAAGGCATTGAAGCTATGGAGCTGGTTTCCTACCAACTTAGAGATGTGGCTGGCGCTTGGTTTGAGATGTGGGAAAAGGAAAGAGATGAAGATGATGGTCCGCCTACTTGGGAAGAATTTGAAAAGGCCTTCATGACTAATTTTATACCAGAAGAAGATAGGGAAGCTAAGGCTACAGAGTTCGAGTAGCTCAAGCAATGGAATAAAAGTGTGCAAGAGTACTACATGGAACTCATAAGTCTGGCTAAGAATGCTACTCACATGGTTAAGATAGAAAAAACAAAGATTCACAGGTTTGTTGGCGATTTGGCTTACCACACTAAGGATGTGACATCAGCTACAACGGTAGGAATGACAACTTTCTTCTCTGTTGTGGGATTCGCCAAGAACTTAGAAAAAGACTGACAATAAAGGAGAGAGGAAAAATAGCATACATGAAAGCCGGACAGAGGGAGGATTTAATGGTACATCCAGCGGAGGTGGAAGGGGTTCCTTCAATAAGGAGTCATTAACACCAGCCTAGTCCAGTCATCCGTCAGGTGGTGGGTCTTCCTCCAGACGTACTCAGAGTCATGGAAATTAGTCTGGCCAGAATCAGAATTTTAGGACACCATCCTCATATAGCAAGAGTCATGTTGAGCAACATTCAAAACCACAAGGTCTTTGTGGTACATGTAAGTGGAAACATTCAGGTCAGTGCAAGCTCGGGTTTCACAGTTGCTATCATTATGGAGACATTGGTCATATAAAGGCCAACTGCCCAAAGTTGTGACATAATTTCAGTGGGGGATCAACTCGTCCTTCTAGTTCCTAAGCTACTACAGTTGCACCACCTCAGGCTCATGGTCCTCATAATCAGACAAGGCATAGGGCAGGCAGAGGTGCAGATTGAGTTACTCAGGGAGGGGGACAAGCCCGTTTATTTGCTACACTTGATCGTCAGAGTGCAGAGGCATCTGCGGAAGTTATTAAAGGTATACTTCTAGTCTACTCACATAATGCTTATGCCATAATTGATCCAATTCAATGTTTTCATACGTGACTCCATACTTTGCAAGTAACCTTGGGCTAGAACTTGAAAAACTTAGTGAACCATTCCTAGTATCTACTCCAGTTAGCGAGTCAGTGAAAGCAAAAAGAGTCTATAGAGGTTGTATAGTTTCAGTCCAAGGTTGCAGCACCGAGGCCGATCTCATAAAGTTAGAAATGGTAGATTTCAATGTGATCATGGGTATGGATTTGTTATCTTCCTTCTATGCCATGTTAGATTGTCATACCAAGATAGTCAAATTTCAATTTCCAAATGAAGAAGTCTTAGAGTGTAAGGGTAGTTCAGTATCGCTTGTACATCAGTTTATTTCTTACCTTAAGGCACAACGAATGATCAGTAAGGGGTGTCTCACCTATTTAGCTCATATCACTAATCCAGAATCAGAACCACCAACTCTTTAGTCTGTTACAGTTGTTAGAGAATTTCCAGAAGTTTTCCAGATGACATTCCCAGACTTCCTTCTCAAAGAATCATAGACTTTGGCATTGATCGCATGCCAGGCCCTCAACCCATATCTATACCTCCTTATAGGATGGCTCCAGCAGAAATTAATGAGTTGAGAGAACAATTGAAAGACCTTCTTGACAAGGGCTTCATCAGGCCGAGTGTTTCACCATGGGGTGCCCCGGTCCTGTTTGTTAAGAAGAAAGATGGGTCTCTCAGAATGTGCGTCGACTATCGGCGGTTGAATAAAGCTACCATTAAGAACAAATACCCACTGCCAAGAATTGATGATTTATTTGATCAACTTCAGGGTGAAAAGTACTTTTCAAAGATAGACTTGAGGTCGGGGTACCATCAGTTGAGAATCAGAGAAGAGGATATATCTAAAACAATCTTTAGAACTTGCTACATGCACTATGAATTTCTCATAATGTCCTTCGGGCTGACAAATACTCCAACTGCTTTCATGGAACTCATGAATAGAGTTTTCAAGCCATTCCTTGATACCTTTATTATCGTGTTTATAGACGATAGTTTAGTATACTCTAAGAGCAAAGATGAGCATGCAGAACACCTCAGGATAGCCTTTGCAGACTTTGAAGAAGAATGAGATTTATACCAAATTTTCAAAATGTGAGTCCTGGTTGTAGTCAGTGGCATTATTAGGCCACGTCGTATCTAGTGAAGGCATAAAAGTAGACCTTCAGAAGATGGAAGCAGTCAAGAACTGGGCAAGGCCGACAACGCCAATTGAAACCAGGAGTTTCTTGGGGTTAGCTGGCTACTATAGAAGGTTTGTAGAGGGATTTTCCTCAGTTGAATCTCCATTAGCTAAGTTGACCCAGAAAGCAGTTAAGTTCCAGCAGTCAGACGCTTGTGAGCAGAGTTTTCAAGAGTTAAAGAAGAGGTTGACCACTACACCTATGTTAACCTTGCCGACAGATTCGGGTGGGTTCACAGTGTATTGTGATGCCTCCAGAGTGGGCCTTGGTTGTGTTCTTATGCAAGATGGAAAAGTCATTGCTTATGCTTCCAAGCAGTTAAAGAATCATGAGAAAAACTACCCCACACACGACTTGAAGCTTGCAACAGTGGTGTTTGCCTTAAAGATATGGTGACACTACCTGTATGGCGAGCATTCTGAAGTGTTTACAGATCGCAAAAGCATCCGGTACATTTTCAAGCAGAAAGAGTTAAATTTAAGACAAAGAAGGTGGCTCGAGCTATTGAAGGATTATGACATCAATATCTTTTATCACCCGGGCAAAGCTAATGTGGTAGCAGATTCACTTAGTAGGAAGTCAATGGGTGCCCTGGCCCATATTGCAGTACAAAGGCAAACTTTGGGTCGAGAAATTCAAAATCTAGCAAATGATGGAGTTAGATTGGATGAGACTGAATAAGGAGGTATAACTGCTTATGCCTTAGCACAATCCTCTCTTGTTGCGCATGTTAAGGCTAAGCAAGACGAAGAGCCGTACTTAGTGAAGTTAAAAGAAGAAGTCAGAAATAAAAAATCACTGATTTTGCTCTAGGAAGTGATGGAGTTTTGAAGTTGAATGATCTGTTATGTGTGCCTGATGTAGATGGGCTTAGGAAGGCCATAATAGAAGAAGCTCACAGTTCGAGGTACTCTATCCACCCAGGTACTACCAAAATGTATCTAGACTTGAAAGAGTTGTATTGGTGGAAAGGCATGAAGAAGTAAGTAGCAGATCATGTGGCCAAATGTTTGAATAGCCAGCAAGTCAAAGCCGATCATCAGAGGCCTGGTGTCCTAGCCCAATATATAGATATACCACAACGGAAATGGGAGATGATTAATACGGATTTCGTAGTAGGTCTGGCTCGCACATACCGTAAGCATGATTCAATTTGGATTATTGTAGATTGACTGACAACGTCCGTGAATTTCCTACCAGTAAAGATGACAGATTTCATAGAGCAGTATGTGCAGTTGCACATCAAAGAAATAGTCCGATTGCATGGTACTCCAGTTTCAATCATACCTGACAGAGGCCCTCAGTTCACGGTGCATTTTTGGCTGACATTTCAGAAAAGATTAGGTACCAAGGTCAATTTGAGCACCGCTTTCCATCCACAGACCGATGGTCAGGAAGAAAGGACCATTCAGACACTCGAAGATATGTTGTGTGCATTATAGATTTTGGAGGTAATTGGATGATCACTTTCCACTTATAGAATTTGCTTACGATAATAGCTATCAAGCCAGCATTGGTATGACTCCTTATGAATTCGTTGTATGGGTGAAGATATAGGTCTCCAGTGGGTTGGTTTGAACCAGCAGAGGTGCCATTGATTGGTTCAGTGTTTGTTTGTGAGGCCTTAGAGAAAGTCCAGCTAATCAGAGAAAGAGTGAAACCGGCTCTCAGTCGTCAAAAGTCTTATTCTGACAAAAGGTATCGTGACTTAGAGTTCATGGTTGGTGATAAGGTATTTTTGAATGTTTCACCAATGAAGGGAGTTATGAGGTTCGGTAAGAAAGGAAAAATTAGTCCTAGGTTTATCGGGCCTTATGATATTATAGAAAAGAAGGGAAAAGTAGCTTATGAGCTAGCGTTGCCCGTTGAATTGTCCTCTGTCCATCATATCTTTCATGTGTCTATGCTTAGAAAGCACATTCATGATGACTCACATATAATACCTGCCGATACCATAGAAATTAAAGAAGGCTTGACTTATGAAGAAGCACCTATATAAATTCTCGATAGGCAAGTAAGAAAGTTGAGAACAAAAGATATAACATTGGTAAAAGTTTTGTGGAATAATCATGATTCAAAAGATGCTACATGGGAGGTCGAGGAAGATATGAGGAAGAAGTATCCTTATTTATTAGAGGAACACGGTACATGAACCTAGGTTTGGCTTGGCATTTATATGTCATTTATTAAATACAAGTCAGCAAGTGTTTATGTCCTTCCTAGATTATACTTAGTTGTTGAAGTAATTTAGTTTATGCCAGATTACATTTAATTCATTAAAGTGATTTACTTTTGCTGAGGTGTTGTGCTTTAGATTCTTGTTGGTTATTGTGGTACCTCCTTGCCAGAGTGTGAGTAATTAATCTATGAGCTATGTATGGTGCCTATGAATGGCCTGTTATGATATATTTTATTGCTGTTGGTGTAGTTGTGGTATTGATGACATGGATTTTTTTGGATAGTCCAATTTACAGGGGAGACTCTGCCGAAATTTTTGAAAGTTTAGGGAGTTAGCTAAAATTTTGAGTTCCTTGGGAAAGTGAGTAGTGCTAAGAAAACTTAAGAAGTTCAAGGACTTAAGGAATGATTGTTAGCTTAAGAATGAGGTCTTAGAAACATTCGACGATGAATGTTTTAAAGGAGAGAAGATTGTAACACTCCTCAAATCTATAAAAGTTTCAAGACACGCTAAATATAGAATTAATTTTTTTTAATCTTGCCTAGAGTGCAAAAAAAAAAAAAATATTTACTTAAATAATTGGATATACAATTAGGATAATTTTAATATTATTAATTATTAAAAGTGGATATCATTAATTATTAGTTAAGTGAAAACAAAACAAAATAAAAAAATAAAATCAATAAAACAAAAATAGGGGGGACAAGCCTAACAACCCATAAAGGCTGTTGTAACCAAAAAGGATTGTAAATCCTAATACGAGAACATAAAAGCATTTTGTTCATTCTAAATAGTCTAAATAGTGTAATTCTTAATGTACAAGCTAATCAATCAGTAACAGTTCTTACGAATACTATTAATATACTTCTACTTAATTAGTGTAATTATTAATACATAAGTTAATCAATCATTAATATTACTTAACGATACAACTAGCACACATGTACTTTCTGTAATTAACCATTTGTAAGCTAATAAATTGCTAACATTTCTTTCCGATATATTTCCAAATGTATAAGCTAACGTATCTTACTGATGTTGCTAATACACTTCTTTTATTGTAGGCAACAACACTCAAAAGATGAAGGAATAGGCGCTTCAGGAACGGTGAAAACCAAACCGGATGGCAAAGGAGTTTGGGGGGGGGGGGGGGGGGGGGGGGGGGGGAACCAGCAAGGTATGCCTACTACTGGATTCCAGAGTTTAACTCAAAGGACCGAGAAAACAAAAACTCAAGAGCAAATAGTACAGGAAGATAGCCCAATGGATGTTTTGCCATCACAATCACCAATGGTGCTAGAAAACGCCAGGGAGGAGAGGTCACAAGGCATTTTGGCTCTGTCCAAGGGTACCTCAACGTCTCGGAGGAACAACTGCAGAAGATCGCAACTAAGAAGAAAAAGAAATTCAAAGGCGACTTAGGGGGAAGACCATTCCCTTACTCTGAACTTTAGGCCAGTGGAGGTAAGAGGAGAGAAGAGTGATTACAATCTCAATACTGCAATTCCCATAGAAGTTAATGAGCTTACGCCAGGGAAATCCCCAACAACACAAGAGGCAATCGAGTCGGCGAGACAAAGGGAGAAACAAAAGCAAAGTCAGAATGAGGATACAAACATGGTTCTGGAAACTCAAAATGTAGATCTACATATTTTAGATGAGATAGAGGAGGGAGTTAAATCAGATGATGAAAACTTGAGGAGGCCACATAGCGCACTTATTGTTTAACCTTAAAATTGGATAACAATTAAACTTATAATGTGATTTTAAGGACACGTGATTTCACCTAGTACCAATTGATAAATATGAAAGATTAATAACGGAAATTAACAATAAAGTAAGGCAAACCAGTGTTGAAATGCAATTTTAGCCCTCGAGTTAGAGTACCCTCGAACTAACTGATACTAAAGTAATGAAGCAGAAGGTAAACTGATAAACAAGAGAGTATAATCGAAAGAGAGTGCTATATTGCTTTGATATGTGTGAATAATATGTGTTACAATGATGAGAACTCCCCTTTATATAGTTGAAGAATCCTATTATGGCATAATTATAATTACAGAAGGAAATCTCACGATTAGCTAAACAAGCGCTCTTGATTCGATTCGTTCCGAGATCTCTGTCATGATCTTCGACTCCGGGCTGGTGGCCCGAGTGAAGATGAACACTGAGGCCCCAAAGGTCGGTGAGTCGGTGAAGGTTGCAAGGACTCTCCCTCGAGATTAGGGGGCCTTGGAAAAAGACTTGGGAGAAGTCCCCGAGTCGTCAAAGATTGTAGATGCCTCCCACCGTAGTGAGCAAACGATCGGTACAGCTGTAGGGGCTGGTCTCGAGGCTCCTCGATATAGAGAGAACGCCCCAAGTGACCCACTTGGGGCAATAGAAATTGGAGGCTCCCCGTCGCTCTCTTCTTTCTCTGAGGGGATGATTCAGGAGGTTCGGGCTTTGAAGACTCCCTACATAGAAGGAGACAATGGAAGGGAGGACCCTTTTCGTGATTACTTTACCGGGGTCGAAGATGCTACCGTCCTGAGTGACTGGGAGATCTTGAGGAAGGATTTGGGTGAGGCATCGAGTCTTTTCAATGAGGCACAACAAGCTCTGAATCGGGTAAGTCTTAACTCCCCTCGTCGATATTACACTTGTGTTTATTTTTCTCTTCCTATCTAAATTCTTTTCTTCTTTATGTGTAGGCCTCAATGCTTCATCCGGAGGCATTTTCAAAATCTCGAGAAGAACTGAGCCGGTGGCTTACCGAGGAGAAGAACGCCCTCAAACTCCTCAGTGGGCAAAAAGAAGAGGAGATCAAGGATCTCCGAACTGAGTTATCCATGGCTCATAAGGAACAGTCTGACCTGATTGAGTAGGTAATGAAAATCGTAGAAGCTCATGGCATCGGTTCGAGAACGATGGCTAACACTTCAATCTCACAGATTCAGCAGAAGATCGAGAGAATCAACCAGTTTCGTGAAGAGGTCAATACGATAAAGGCGAAGACTTTGGTATGGAAACAAAATATGGACCGCCTTGCCTCAGAGAAGGAGGCTGCTCGAGCCCATCTATCATCAGCTGAAAGTCAGCTTCAGGGCATGAAGGAAAAGAACTTGGCACAGTCCAAGAAAATAGAGGAGCTCGAGGCTCGGTTGGCCACCGAACTTGCAAAGGCCAAATCTGAGGTTGAAAAGTCTAAGGCTGATGCGGAGGCGATCGTGGCCTTCTACCGTTCTGATGCTGAAGCTGCTCAAGTCCAAGCAAGAGAACTACCGAGGCCGCTCAAACTCGAGCTCTTTGGGTCGTCGAGCTCGCCAAGGTCCAATCTTGGAGGAAACCCTCGAGGAGATCCATGCTCGAGGTTTCGATCTCACTGATGAGATAAAAAAGGCCAAAGAGCATGATGATGATGCTAAGGCACTGACCTCCTCCTTTGATGATGATGATGCCGGTAGCGAGAGCGGTTTCGAGAACGGGGGGGGGGGGGGGGGGGGNAAGAAGTTTCCCACAGAGAAAATTAGGAACCTTAGGATTTCACTTTTGATTTTTTGTGTAGGATCCTGATCGGACCTTGTAAATATCCTTATATATATAAAAGATCTCTTTTCTTTCCGACTTGTCTTTGTTTAATTTTTTCCCTTATGAAGATTTTGTTTCATTTATGCCTTATGAAAATTTCGTTCATAAGTTCGAGGCTTAGGAAATTTGATCGAAGCCGGACCGGTATAATTTTCATAACCGAGTGAGTATTTGCTCGAACTCGAAGTAGAGAAACCCTTAGGTTTTATTTGAGTAAGGATGACTTCTTGAACTCAAAAATAAAAATGGCCCTTAGGCTTTTGTACTAGGTCAACGTGACCTTTGTAAAAAGAACGACCTTTTTCCTTTTTCGGCTTAAAAGGGTTAATCATATAAAAATTTATTATGCCTTAGCATGAGATAAATTTGTGCACATTAGGGTTTTCAAGGGTTGATGTTATCGAAACCCTTTGTTTCGTAATGCCCTAATATGAAATAAATAAATTGTTCGAGAGTTCAAAAATTCGATACCCGTTAGGGTTTTTTGAGGGTTGATGTTATCGAAACCCTTTATAATTTTGCTGAGGGTATCCTTTTTAACTGTTTATGAAAATATTCGAAGGCCTGTTTTATTACGGAATTCAGACATATTTGAACCGTGTTAATTTGGCCGTGACCTTTAGCTTGGGATTTGCCTCTCGGGCATGTTTCCCTATTACACTTCGAACTTGTTCGAAGTTTTAGTCCCCGAGTGGGGTGGCCGTGTTCGTGGCCTATAAAATCGAGGGTTGTCTTTTTAAGGTCTTTCGATCTCGAGGTTTTAGTAATTTGATCACGTCGATTTTTCGGATGGCAGTCCCCGAGTGTGGGGTTAGTTGTTTGAACTTCAGTTGTGATCGACCCTTAAGCCTGTTTCCACAATAAATCAAAAGTAAAATTTTCTACAACATGAAATATTTGGCAACGAAAAATACTTCTCTTTATAGATGATTATACATGCGTGTTTGATGTTAGGGCTCGAATAATCTACATGGGCACAGTTCGTTCGACTGTTTGGCCCTTACAAAATTTACCAATGGAGACCCTGTTGACACGAAGTACTTTCCTTGTAACAAAGTTAATATTCGAGGGTGATGCCCCCCAGTATTTGAGGTCAATTGTAAAGAAGCCTCGAATACTATTGAATTTCTCTAAGTTAGCACGAATAGTGTACCCGATTTTAGTAATAGGTCCTTTTCGACCTCGGGTACGAGGGCTAGCGTGAAATCGGCCACAAAGTCTGCCAAAATTTGAGTCTTGATGGACGTTCGGGGTTGATACTCGATATCATACCCACTGACCTCGAAAACCCATTTGGCAAATCGACTCGAGAGTTCGGTCTTATGCAAAATATTGCGAAAGGGGCAAGTGGTCACTACACAAATTGGGGGACCTTGAAAATATGGTTTTAATTTTCTAGAAACGCTTATTAAAGCAAGCTCTAATTTTTCTAAGTGTGGGTATCGGGTCTCGGCCTCACCTAAGGTCTGACTAACATAGTAAACAGGAAATTGCGTATCTTTCTCTTCTCGAACTAGGACCCCACTTATCGTGATTTCTAAGACTGTTAAGTATAAATAGAGTTGCTCGTCCACTTTCGGGGTGTGAAGAAATGGTGGGATCGACAAGTATCATTTCAGTTCTTCTAAGGCTTGTTGACATTCCGGGGTCCATGCGAAATTTCTCTTCTTAAGTAGTGAGAAGAACCGGTGGCTCCTATCTGAGGACCTCGAAATAAATCGACCTAGGGCGGCTATGCGCCCTGTTAACCTTTGTACGACCTTGACATTATCCACGGACGTGATGTCTTTGATGGACTTGATTTTATGGGGGTTGATCTCTATCCCCCGATTTGATACCATAAATCCGAGGAACTTGCTCGAAGCGGTCCCGAATGCACATTTCTCCAGGTTGAGCTTCATGTTTTACTTTCTTAGTATGTTGAAGGTCTCCTGCAAATGTTTCAAATGGTCCTCTGCTCGCAAGGACTTAACTATCATGTCGTCAATATAAAAAAGCTATCGTGATGCTACCGAGCTTCATTCGTTCAAACCTTGAGTAAAGGCTTGAACAACCCAATCATCCGTGACCAGGGGTAGGCCCATGCGAAACGAATTCCCTTAATAATTTGCTATCTTTTTGTTTCACCTTGAAGAGGTCCGACTTCCTAATCGCAACCTTTATTGCGCCGACGTGTGCCTTCACGAAGAAATCTGCAAGCATGGCGAAGGAATCGATGGAATTGGGCGGCAAATTGTGGTACTATATCATTGCCCCTTTCGATAAAGTTTCTCCAAACTTCTTCAGTAGAAAAGATTCAATCTCATCATCTTCTAAGTAATTCCCCTTTATTGCGCATTTATAAGAAGTGGCATACTCATTAGGGTCGGTGGGCCCATTGTACTTGGGAATTTCTGGCATGCGGAATTTATTTGGGATAGGCTTCGGAGCCGCACTTGGAGCAAAAGGCTTCTGCACGAACTTGTCGAATCCAAATCTTTCAGAAACGGTGGTGCCCCCGGTATTTCGTCAACTCGGGAGTTATATGTCTCCACCTTTTTGTCATTATCCTCGACCTTCTTTTCCCCTGATTTGATTCGTTTAGTGAGCTCCTCAAGAATTTTCATAATGGCGGGGTTAGTCCCCGAGTCATTGGCGTTCGATATTTCTGGTACAGACTCGACCCTGTGAATAACTTCTAGTGGGGGCTCAGGTTCGACCCTACTTGGTGTATGATTATGATTTTGTAGTTGTGCTATAGTAGCTAGTTGGGCCTGTAACATCTCAAATATCAGCTGAAGGCTGACTCCACCATCTTCTCCGCCGTGCGTACCTCGACCACCTGATTGAACTTCCCTATGTACGCTACCTTCGGAATCAACACCCAAATTTGCATTTAGGGCGACATGTGAATTGATATCGACGAGATTTGCAATTGGTACTCCCTCGAGGTCAGCCTGAGGCACTTCGATCCCTGGGGTGGCTATATTATCATTTTCCCTGTGAAATACGAGGCTGTTGTCACTATGTTTGGGTGCTACTTGTGAGTTTGACATGTTTATCCTGAAATCAAAAACACTTTTGAGAACAAGCATAAAGCAGTGCGTGTTGTCGGAATCAGTATTAAGCAATCACTATTATCCTTAGCCCCACAGTGGGCGCCAAACTGTTCACCCTTAAAATCGGATAACAATTAAACTTATAATGTGGTTTTAAGGATAAATGATTTCACCCTAATACCAATTTGATAAATATGAAGATTAATAACGGAAATTAACAATAAAGTAAGGCAAACCAGTGTTGAAATGCAATTCATCCCTCGAGCTAGAGTGCCCTCGAACTGACTGACACTAAAGTAATGAAGCATAAAGTAAACTGATGAACAAAAGAGTATAAGCGAGAGAGAGTGCTATATTGCTTTGATATGTGTGAATAATGTGTGTTACAAAGATTAGAACTCCTCTTTATATAGTTGAGGAATCCTATTTATGGTATAATTGTAATTACAGAAGGAAATCCCACGATTAGCTAAACAACCGCTCGTGATTCGATCCGTTCCAAGATTTCTGCCATGATCTTCGACCAGTCTCGAATATCTCCCCTTTCTGTTATTACACTATCTCCGGTCTTGCTCGATATCTGTCTCATTTGGTCTTGATCACTACTGGTCTCGATATCGACAGGTACCTTGAATCCCGAATTCGGTATCTCATCTTCGTGCCTGGATTTGATCTATTATGGGGTCGGTCTTTGGTCATCACCCTGGTCTCGATTAACCAGTAAAATCGGGTGAGACCGATTTTAACCGTATACACTTGTATATAATGATGACACGGAGACTATGTCAAGTGTCCAGGATAAAATATCAAAATTTAACAACCTCTCCCGAGGTACTCAGGCCCGGGTGGAGCTAAAACTGGTCATCGCCAAGATCGATAAAAAACAACAGAAAAGAGCATTGGAGTCCCGACAAGCTTTTGAGAGGCTTAAATATCTACAAATACAATACAAACTTCCGTTCATTGCTTTGCAGGAACCCATGGTAAGGTCAAAAAAAATTGAAAGATATAAAATACAACTTGGAATGTAGCATTGTTACTTAAATTATAACAATAAAATCTGGATCTTCTGGTCATCTGATATAGTTGTGAGTATATTAGAGGACACCGAGCAGCAAGTAACTTGTTTAATGCAGCTCCTCAAGATCTCTACACCACTACATATCACTACACTGTATGGAAAGTGCGCCACCCATGAGAGGCAATTATTACGGTATGAATTAAGATCATGGAGTACAAAAATTCAAGGACCTTGGGCAGTAGCATGAAACTTCATGTAATTCTTAGTACAGATGAGAAATTTGGACTTTATGAACTGTACAGATGGTTGCGGGTGACTAGACACAGGCTTCTATGGAGCTAAGTACACTTGGTGTGATAACAGGGGACCAACCAAAATAATTTGGAAGAGACTGGACATGGTTCTTTTCAACACAAACTGGGTGGATGCATTGAATGAAACCTCAGTTCAACAACTAACACGAGTTTTCTCAGATCATGCCCCATTGCTAGTGAATATGAAGACATCAACTAACCAGGGACCTAGGTACTTCAAATTCCTGGACTTTTTGGTGGAGCACAAGGACTTTATTTTAGTAGTTCAAGAGGCATGGCAAGAAACTGTCTTGGGTAATCCTATGTGGATTCTAGATTAGAAACTAAAAAAGGTTTGCCAAAGACTTAGTATGTGTTCCAGAGAAGCCAATGGAGACATTTATGAAGAGCCTGGTGTTTTAACTTTAATACCATACTAAAGGAGGGTGATTTGTGTGGTGCCCAATTTTCGCCTAAAATGATTATAGAAGGACTTGGTTCTTCTATGTGTTCATTTACCTACTATTGCTGAAATAGTAAATGCAGAAAGTAAAGAACACAAGTATTTTACGTGGAAAACACCTGGCTCAAAAGGTGAAAAAGTCACGACCTGCTTCGCAGTAAGATTTTTCCAAACTCTCCACTAAATCACTGAGCCAAAAACTGCATTTACAAAAACACTTCTATAAACCTAGGACTAACTCTAATTCCTTGTAGAAAACAACCTCTAACTGTTGCGAAAACTTCAAATTAACTCTAACTTGAATACTTTGAGTACCTATTACAATTACCTCTAGATAAAGCTGAAAGGTTCAATATGAAAATACTTACTACAATTGAACTAGAATAAAAAATAGACACTTGGAACTGATTCTTCTATTTGATTAATGTATCTTCAGATTTGCACACTTGAATCACACACGAATTGCTTGCAAAATGCCTTGATATTTTTCTCTCAATTCATGTTTAACTTCTGCGATTGTGCATTCCCTGTAAAGTGAGAACATCCTACAATTTATAGAGTTAGTAAAATAGAAAACAACTAGAGTTCTAATGCTACTCTTCCTTGGTGGAAGAGTTCTAGTTGATCTCAACTCGTAACTCCTTCCTTATCTTGGATAGTATTCTCTTTGATTAAGGAGTCCTTCTCCTTATCAATTATGCAACATTTTCGATCAGGAGATATCAATTATACCAAGTTAAGCTTATCTCTCACGTGCATTCCACATGCTCGAATCTGCCCGTCTTTATGCATATAAGGGATGGAACTGGTTCATGCCTGAGCTTTCTTTGTCAATCTTCAAAACTAACCTTCACTTGGGCCAACAAATTCCCCCTTTTTGATGATGACAAACTCTGTGTTTTTCATAAGCTTAGGCTCTGTTTCAACTTAGCTCAACATCAACACAATGTTAGACACATTTTTCCTTTTTATCACTTATCATGAAGGACCAGGTTCATAAGGTTATAAACATCATTGTTCAAAGTATAAAGCACGACCTTTTTCCCCCTTTTGGCATCATCGAAAAGTTTCATAAAAAATGTGAGATACCCAGATTTTAAAACTTACTCATGGCCACTAGGGCTATTTCAAATGCAATAATGGATTAATCATCATAGACCAAGCTAAGAATTTCAACCATCAAAGAAATATAAATAAACAACTAGAGCAAAAACAGTGAATTCATTGATGATTGATACGATTCTTCCACAAAGCATAAAAAGAAATAAAAATACTAAAAACATGAGCAAAACAAAATCCCAAACTGGGTCACTGAATTCACTAGGCTAGGAGCTTAAGGTTGGGAAGAACTAGGTGCTTGGTTTTTGTCTTAGAGGACTTTCAAAATATCTTGAAGAATGCCATCATTCTTCTCCTTTTCTCTTACCAGCTCAGTTCTGAGAGCATCTCTCTCAGTCCCCACCTCAGCCAACCTCTTCTTAAGCCTTTCAATCTCTGCATCCTTAGCCTACTTTCTTGCACTAAAGCTCTGACCTTGCTATTTACTGTTACCTTCTTGGATGAACCAGGATCATTACGATTGGCTTGGACTTCATAGTCACAATCAATCAGAGTATTTGCCCCAAAATGATCTTTGCTTGTAGACATCCACCTCCCACTTCTTTAGAGACACCTTGAAATGTGCAAGCATAGCTGTGAGAATGAATCCATAGGGAATGGAATGAGTCTTGGATCCATTTATAACCCTATCAAGGAGTTGGATTATAAATCCAGGCCGATTAATCTGCTTTCCACTATCTAAACACTCCATCAGGACCAAGTCCATGAAGTTTTCAATGTGCCTCTTTTCCTGCCTAGGCAGAACACATTTGTTGATAAATTCGAATAGCACCTTGTGGGGTGGCTTCATCTCGCTCTTGTACCCAACCTTGGGCTCACTTTCCTCCTCATCATCACTGAATTTTCTAGTAATGGCAAGGGCAGTTGGAAGGTTTTCTAGGCTTCGCCATTTGAGCTTGTCATAGTCATTTTACCCCTCAGTAGGTAAACCCAGAATTTCTCCCAACTCCTTTTCATCGAAATAGATTTGCACCCTTTTCATCAAGCTGGTAACCCTTCCCTCCTTTACTGTAGCATTTTCCATAAACTCGACAATATCACTCCTGTCCAACTTGCCATCCATCTAAAGAACCATGTCCTTCCAGCCTTGCAATTCCAATTTCTCCAACAACAACACCATTCCTTCCTCCTCCAAATCCCTGAGGAGTCTACCCTTCAGAATTGTACTCTTGCCAAACTTGGCCATCTTGTCCTTATCAGTGTCTGAATCATCTTCCTCCTCTCCACTCTATTCTTCTTTCTCAACAATTTTTACCTGTCTAGGTTTCACAGCAGACCTGGTCCTTTTTGCGAGGGTGGATGGTTCAACAGACTTTAACTCAAAAGTAGACTTCTTAGTGGAAGTCTTGGATTTCTTTGGTTCTGGAGTCTGAACCTCCACTTTTTCAATCACATCTTCATATTGATGAACTAGGTCCATCTCATCAATGTCAGCAGCCTCAACAGGATCATCCATATTCTTCTTCCCTTTTGCAACCGCTTTTCTTTTGCTTTCTTCTAAGGCTTTTTGCAAATCTGCCTCATTTTGCTTTAGCTGGCTTCTTGTAACTCTTCCTCTTGTGGGAGGAATTTCAACAGTATCAGAAGTGGCATCCTTACTTTTCTTGTTAGCCCTAGCAGCGGAAGGAGTCAGCCTTGGAAGTTCTCTTCTTCTTTGGGTTGTAGCTCTCAGTAACTTTCTTCAATAGGTCTGCGAGGGTTTCTTCTACAGATGAAACATGTTCATTTACCTTTTGCCCAAGTTTAACCAGCCCTTCAGCGGCTTCGCTAGACCTGCTTCCCCCTGTTTTCAACATAATTTCCTCCATTTTTCTTGATTCTGCTCCACAAACAATCATTACACCAGTATCAGGAGTGGGTGAAGAATCAACCACTCTTTTACCCATTCCCCTTTCTTCACTAAGAGCATCATCACTCTCTTTTCCTTTTTTATTTTTATTTTTATTTTTACCACCAATCCTTCTGGACTCAGAAGTTTCTACATCAACCACAGATCCAACCAGAATAAACCTATTCTCCAGATTCTCAACGACCTTAGAAATGACTTCAGTAGCAATATTTGGACCAAATGTTACCTGTTCTATATCAGAAGACCCAGTTCCTTCCCCCTCAGTAGCAGACTTGAAGTATTCTTCAGAGTTCTGGGGTTCCTGGGCTTGGCTAGCTTTCAATTATGCAACTAATTTCTTGGATAATTCACTCGCAACCACTGTCTTGCAAGCAAGCGTTTTAACTCTTCTTTTCTTAGAAGGTATGTTGAAGGTGTGATGGATGGTGTGGGTGTGATCTCCTTGGGTAGTGAAGAAGGATTTTCAGAAGGGTTAGCCATTTCTGTGCTTGGTTCAGGAAGAAAGGAGAAGTAGATTGTGTTTGTAAGATTGGAAGATTAGAGAAGATGGAGAGAGTTTGACGGCTTGAAAAAGTAGTGGAGTGAAGAAATAATGATGATCAATTTAAAGAGGGGTAATTAATGGGTAAAGGCAGGCTTTTCAGACTTTTAGAAGTCTAATCAAATTGAATTTCAGTTTTGAAAAGACATTGGAGTCTTTCCTAGAATCTAGGTGGTTTAATTCAGTTAGGAGTCTTTGGAGGGAACTAGTTCACTTGTGAAGGATACGTTCAAAAGAATTTTGGAATATAGTAGGACTCCGCTCATGATCCAAATATCATTCTTTCAAATTATGCAGAGTGTAGTAAACATACTGTGTTATCTTGATGAACCAGGTGCTTCACTGAGAATTCTCTTGTGTAAGTCTAAATTTGCAAATATAGAGAAAATATCATTAGAGATTAATGATTCATTTTAACATATGAAACAATAGTATACTATTGAAAGTATGATACTGAGAAAAAATTAATCTAGTTATATACACAGTTTCCAGATTTTCTAACCGATGTTTTTTCATATTCCCTTTTTTTCGTTGTCAATTCTGAACTGGTGCTTTTAGGTGATCTTAATCATCCCTAATTATAGCTTGTTCCTTTCAAAATGATCTATACTTAGGGCTTTTGTGAAGATGTCAGTTATTTACTTGTTAGTAGCACAAAATTCCACGGTGATCAATCCCTTTTCATAGTTATCCCTCAAAAAGTGATGCCTAACATCTATGTGCTTAGTTTTCTTGTGATGAACCGGATTCTTGGTCATACTAATTGCACTAGTGTTATCACAAAAAATGGGGATACAACCAACATCAATTCCAAAGTTCATTAATTGCTGTTTGATCCACAACCACAACATGAAGCAACAATAACATACTCAGCTTCAGCAGTAGATAAGACCACTTGATTTTGCTTTTTGGTGGCCCAAGAAACAAGACATGAGCCAAGAAAGTGTGTCATACCTGAGGTTCTCTTTCTATCCACAAGAAAACCTACATAATCAACATCAGCATATCCCACTAGATTGAAATTACTATCTTTTGGATACCAAATACAAAGATCAATGGTGCCTTTTAGATATCTCAAAATTCTCTTGACAACAGTCAAGTAGGACTCCTTTGGATTTTCCTAAAATATTCCACAAACGCCTACACCGAAAACAATGTCAGGTATACTAGCAGTGAGATACAACAATGAGCCAATCATTCCCCTATACAACTTTTGATCGACAGATGAACTAGGTTCATCTATATCCAACTTTATAGCTGTTGCAATAGGAGTGTAAATTTCTTTGGAATATTCCATTTAAAACCTTTTAAGCAACTCTTTTACATACTTCTGCTGATGGATCATAGTTCCATTTTAATTTTGTTTAATTTGTAAGCCTAAAAAGAAATTAAGCTCACCCATCATGCTCATTTCAATTTCACTCCCCATTAGTTAGAAAATTCTTTACAAGCTTATCAGTGGTTGCTCCAAAGATTATATCATCAACATATATCTGAACTACCAAGAGATCTTTACCTTTTTATTTCAAGAATAAAGTATTGTCAATTTTACCTCTCTTATAGTCATGCTCATTCAAAAATTTGATAATCTTTCATACCATGCTCTTGGAGCCTGCTTGAGCCCATAAAGTGCTTTGCCAAGTTTGTACACATGATCAGAACTCTCCTTGCTTTCAAACCTCGTAGGTTGCTTGAAAAACACTTCTTCCTTTAGGTAGCTATTGAGAAAATCACTCTTAACATCCATCTGGTGAAGGGTGAATTCCATGTAAGCAGCAAAGGCTATGAGGAGTCTTATTGCTTCCAATGTTGCAACTGGAGCAAAGGTTTCATCATAGTCTATGTCCTCCTCTTGACTGTATCCTTGAACCACCAATCTTACCTTGTTTCTTGTAACTATTCCATCCTCATCAAGTTTGTTTCTGAAGACCCATTTTGTGCCAATTACTGATCTGTCCAGAGGTCTTGGTACCAGATGCTAAACTTGACTTCTTTCAAATTAGTTGAGTTCATTTTGAATTGCATTTACCCAGTCTGCATCCTGCAAAACCTCAACAACATTTTTAAGTTCAATAAGAGATAAAAAAGCATCAAAAGCACAAAGGTTCTTCAATAAATATCTGTTTTGATTCCATAGGTTGGATCAGTAATTTTGTTCTCATTGGGATGAGAACTTTGATACTTGTAATATTTCACAACCAACTGGTTTCTCCTTGATGTTCCTTCAGTGTTTTGTTGCTGTGGAACAGGTTCATGGACAGGTTCCATTGAGGTTTGAGGATCATTTCCTCTTTGTTCTATTCCCCCTGTAAAGTTGCTCTGGGTGGATGAACCTGTTCCATCACCTGTTCCTTCTTCTAGTGCAACTTCAGTCTGGGCTGTGGTTTCATTTAAGTTTCTTACCAGCCCAATTGCTTCATCATCATGTTACTGTCTCTCAGAAAGAATGTTAGTTTCATCAAAAACCACATGAACACTTTCTTCAACACACATATTTCTTTTGTTATAGACCTTATAAGCTTTACTATGTGAAGAATATCCCAAGAATACTCCCTTATCACTTTTGGGATCAAACTTGCCTAAAGAGTCTTTACCATTGTTGTGCATAAATCACTTGCATCCAAATGATCTAAGATGGGATATATTTGGTTTTCTCCCTTTAAGTAACTCATAGGGAGTCTTCTCTACAAGATGTCTAGTCATGCACCTATTTATGATGTAGCATGCAGTATTTACAACTTCTGCCTAGAAGCTATGGGGCAGTTTACTAGAAAGAAGCATAGTCCTAGCCACATCTTCGAGTGCCCTATTCTTTCTTTCAACTACTCCATTTCGTTGTGGAGTCCTAGGAGTAGAAAAATTATGATATATTCCATGCTCATCAAAAATTCAGCAAATTTAGCATTTCAAATTCAGTGACATGATCAGACCTAATTGATTACCTAGTTGTTTCTGAGTTTTTCTAACAAAAGAAGTGAACATTTCAAATGCTTCATCTTTAGATGTTAAAAACAATGTCCAAGTAAACCTAGAGTAATCATCAACAAGTACCATCACATATCTGTTACCACTTCTACTTAATGTTCTCATTGGACCACAGAGATCCATATGGACCAATTCCATCGTTCTGGTGGTGCTTACCACTTTCTTGCATTTAAAAGAGGATCTTACTTGCTTCCCCCTTGCACAAGCCTCACAAACTTTGTCTTCCTTGAACTTGATTTAGGCAGTCCTATCACCAAGTCCTTGGAGACTAATTTGTTGAGTTGACTCAGACTTGCATGTCCAAGTCTCTTGTGCCAAAAGAGGAGATCATTGTCCAACATACTTAAGCAAGTGAGTTTATTTTATTTAAGTGTGGATAGATCTATAATATATATATTGTTCACTCTTTTTCCCTGCAAAATCTTGCCAATGGTAAGATTAATCACAAAACATTTGGTAGAGGTAAACGCTACTAAGTTACCTCTATCACACAATTGTGATACACTAATTAGACTGTATTTTAGGCCATCTATCAAGTAGACATTCTCAATAGAGTGAGAATCAGTCTTATCTACCTTACCAACCTCAATGATCTCACCTTTATTCCTATTTCCAAAGGAGACATTACCTCCTTTGAGGTCCTCAAGTGAAAGGAACTCGTTCTTGCTTCCTGTCATGTGCTTTGAGCAGCCACTATACATGTACCATATTTGATTACTCCCCTTCACTTGGACCTACAAAAGGAAATCAGGGGTTAGTCTTAGGAACCCAAACTAGTTTGGGTCCCTTTCTATAGGCAAAAGAATGAATTAAATTCTTTTTAGCCCAACTTGGTAGCCTATTCTTCCCTTGAACAAACTATTTGTTTTTTTTGGCTTGCCTTTTCTTTTGCATTACATTCAATTCTATAGTGACCTGTTTTACCACAGTGAGTACAAATCTTGTTCTCAGGAAGTGTAAGGTACTTGCTTTTGGGATCCTAGTTAGATGGCTGATTTCCAAAGACAAGTCCTCTTCTATTTCTACTATGGTGTTCCTGTAGCCATGAAAGAGCATCGGAGGACCTGCTCCATTTACAAGTTCTGTCTAGTTCATGCTTGACCTTGCCTAGATCCTCTTTTCAAAATTCTTACCTGCTCATCCTTTTTATACAACTCATATTTCAGTTTACCTATATTTTCTTCTAGAGTGAGTTGTGTGCAATCAACTGTCTTCATACTTGTTCCTAATTTCAATTTTAGGGTTTTAGATCTAAGTTCTAGGACATTTGATTCACATGCATGAACCTGGTTCTTTAATGCAGTATTTTCACTTACAGTCTCACTAACTCTAAGCTCCAAGTTCTTACACTTTGCTTTTAAAGTCACACATTCCTTTTCATTGTTCATATCCTCAGATTCATCAATGAAATCTAGAAGTAACTCAATAGCCTTTCTTTGGACAAAATATTAATCTTGTCCTTGAGATGAATTACACTTACCTCAGATTCCTCATTGGATTCTCCAATTGCCATAAGTGCTTGTTCATCTTCATCTTCATCATCTGAGTCCTCATCTGAGCTTTCACCCCAAGAAGTAGCCATAGCTTCGATTTAAGACTCGATGTCCTAGCTCTTTGACGTGACACTCCTATCTCGACCAAATAGTAAAATCGGGTAGCCCTGAGTTCTACAGTATACAGATAGTCCCCTCGTTTATTAGAATGAAATAACGAGAAACGACTTGAGCCTCGATTTTCTCATGACCTCGATAAATAGTGATGTCATATCAGTGACGTAAGCGATAGAGGTGATCGAAACGTCCCATCGGTACAGTTCCCAAAATCATTAATGCGCGTCAGTGAGCGGTCGGCCATTAGCGACGTCGAACCGTCACCGCAGTTCTATAAATATGGACTCTTTTGTTGAATTAAAGTTTTTACTTCCATTCTCATTAAACCTTCTATGTTTTAAACTCTCTCCATCTCTTCTTGTTCATCACTCGTTGAGTCAGCCTTGTTAGTTTCGAAATACCAAGTTTCACCTCTTTCCGCCTCTTTCTACTTAAATCAATGGCGAAAACCTCCAAAACCGTTCCACAAAAGGAGAAAGATTCCTCATCTTCTTCCCGGCCGGCTTGTGACAAAACACCGGTGGAATCGCTCCCTCGTGAGTATGTTCCCGGCCCATGTGACTTAAAATCCGACTTCAAAGTCGAGAACCGTCCATCGGTCCTTGGCCGATGCGAGCACGTGTCGAGATATATCTGCTCGATAACAGAAAAATATCTCGAGGATGCAAAGAGGGATTATAACTGGGGGGCCGAGGTCATGGTAGAGATCCCTGCTCTTAAAGAGAATATTACCAGTCATGTGGAGGGGCTTCTAAGTGGTTACACTTACCCCTTCACGCCGGGTCCTCTCGATCCAGTGATCATAGACTTCTAGAACCCCTCCACATGAGTGGTAATATTCTCTGGCGAGCATTTTCTGGAGTAAGTAACATCTTACCTATTAGTCTTCATATTATCATTTTTTGCTTTATATAGTACCTTTGTTGGTCATGCAGTGATTTCTAGGATGCCTCGAACGGTTCTTGACCTCGAGGACTGGGTACAAAAGTTGGCCTCGACGTCCTTCTATGCTGAGCGCTGCCGACGTGACTTGGCAAAGGGAAAATGGGAGGCAAAGAATCACGGTGAGCGTTTATCTCTTGTTTCCGAGGTTCTACTCATTCTTCTTTTTGTCACTAAATTTCCTTTATTGCAGGCCTGAACAAGGACAGGGTTTTGAGGCTTCCGAGCGGCTAGGAAGAGACTAAGTCCCCGGTTCCGATACTGGGGAAAGATAATAAGAGGAAGGGGGTCTCGTCACCTGAAGACCCCAAACCCAAAAAGTCCCCATCTCGAAGGACCAAGAGGAAGGTCATTGATCTCACTATGGACTTGGTCCAACGTTTGAGAGAAGAAGAAGAGGAAGAAGAAGGTAACACCTCGGAGTTGGTGGCTTGACCCAGCAAGATTGTCGAGGCCGCCAAACCTCCAAAACTGGAGGTGATTGCTGAGATCAAGCCTCATGATGAGGAGGATTCCCAGAAAAGTTCGGGTGAGGATCCCGAATCACCCGAGGTCGATATTGTTCTTCGACCATCCACAAACATACCGGAGGGGGCCGGTTCTGAGACCCCGAGAGCCGATCAGAGCACTCTGAGTGACTCGCTCGGGGCAGTGACAACAGGTCATTCGCCTTCTTTGCTGGCTTACTCCGAGAAAGCGATAAGAGAGGCTTGGGCCATGAGGACCCCCGACATAGGCGGAGTCCCTATTGAAGAGGATCCCTTTCGGGATTACTTTACTAGGGTTTATGTTGCCTTTGACCTTAACGATGCATCCAACCTTTTTGTAGAGGCAGACCGTCTTCTATCTTGAGTAAGTATTAACTGTTGTAGTTCTCTTATCTTTTTCCTTCCTTTAGTCTAGAGTATTTTCTTCTCATATAGGCCTTTTCCAAGTCTCGGGCCCGATTTGATCCAATGTGAGGCCGAGCTCCAGAAAACTTTGGAGGAGATAAATGCTCTCAAGATCCTTTGGGGGGCAAAAGGATGAAAAGCTCAAGGACCTTCGGGCAGAATTGGCCAAGGCTCGTAAGGAGGAGGCCGAGCTGAACGAGCATGTAACTGTCCTTTTGAAAAAATACGGACATGATCCAAGGGTGGAGGCTAACATTTCAATGTCTCAGTTGCAGCAAAAGATTGAGAAGATCGAGCTCTTCTAGGGGGAAGTCAATCAAGTTAAAGCTGACTGCCATCGGTGGAAAGAAGGCATAGATCGCCTTGCTGCATAGAAAGAGGCTGCCTCGACCCAACTGTCATTGGCCGAAGTTCAAATTTAGAGTGCTAGGGAGAAGAGCTCGGCTCGGGCCAAAAAGATCGAGGAGCTTGAGGCCGAACTTGATAAGGCTCAAACTGAAGCCGAGAGGTGAATACTACGGCCGATAAATTGATGGCCATGTATTTGGTCAATGCCGAGGCCACCCAAGCACAACTAAGGATGGACCTTGACCGAGTTCAGTGGACTACCGACCTTACCAAGCATCAATTTCGAAGGGAGACCCTCGAGGAAATTCATGCTCGAGGTTTTGACCTCTCTAAGGAGATAACAAAGGCAAAGGTGCTTGAAGCTGATGCTAGGTTGCTTGCCTCCTCCGATGATGACGGTGATAGTGAAGGCAGCCAAGGCGGGTCCGATTATGGCGAGGGGCCTGAAGAAGAATCTTCCTCTGAGGAAGAATTCAACCCCGAGCATAGTTAGGATTTTATTTTTTCCTTTTTGTAAGACATTAGTTGGTATTTTGTATATATTTTTGTTCAAACATATATATAAAGAAATTTTCCCTTTGAATTCCTTCTCAAATTTTGTCTTAAAACTTGCTTTGTGCCTTGTAAAATTTTAGCACACTTTTATTCCTTGAACAATATGTTTGAGACTTTGGTTTTGGGTGACTTGATAGAAGCCATAATAATACTGCTTTTATAGTCAAGTTCGAGTAAAACCTGAACCCGAAGCAATAGAACCCTTAGGTTCGTGTTGAATAATAATGAATCCTTGATATGTAGTCGAGTAGTTTTTATTCAAAGTGGAGATAGTTGAACCCTTAGGTTCGTATCGAGTGAGAATGTGTTCTCGAACTCAAAGTGTATTGGCCCTTAGGCTCTTTGAATCGGGCCGATATGGCTGTAAAAGAATGGCTTTTTTCCCTCTTTCGGCCTAAAGACTTTGTAAAATTTTGTTATTCCTTAGCATGTATTTTTTTATTTTTATTTTTTTTACCCATCGGATTTTTTGAGGGTTTGATATTGATCGGAACCCCTTTACCCTTTGTGCCTTAGCACAAATTTGTATTTGAACAATTTGATACCTCTTAAGGTTTTTCGAGTGCTGATATTATCGAAGCCCTTTGGTTACTTTGCCGAGGGTAGCCTTTTTTAATCGGTTTTCAAAGAATCCGAAGGCATGTGTTTATTGCGGGATTCGGACGTCTTCGATCCGCGTTAATTTGGTCATAGCCTTTGGGTATGCCTCGTGAGTGTATTTCCCGATATTCGAAGTGTTAGTCCCCGAGAATGATGGCCTTGGCCTATAAATCGAGGGATTCCTCTTTGAGGTCTTATGGTTTTGTGTTTAGATAATTCGAACATGTTGATTTTCGAAGACAGTCCTTGAGCAGAGGGTTGATCTTTCGAGGTGTAATATGTACTTCGGTCCTGCAGCCATTTTTATAGAAAATAATAAGTATGGAACCTGTAAAGTAGAAGATTTTTGTTGACGCACCAGTTATTTTATAAGGAAGAGTACTTATTTGAGTTGTTCATACATGCGTACATGTTTTGCCATTGGGGCTCGACTAATCTATATGGACACGGTTCATTCGACCGTTTGGCCTATTCCAAAGTTTTCCTATTGAGGCCCTTTTAACATGAAGTATTTTTCCTTGAAACTAAATCATCTGAGGGTGATGCCCCCCAGTATTCGAGGTTGAATGTAAGGAGACCTCGGATACTCTAAGTCAGCACCAACGATGGTTGCCTCGTTAAAAACCTTGCCGGAAAAATCCATTTGGGATAAAAACTGGCCAAAGGGAAAAAGAGTGCAACACGTGCCTTTGGGTCCTAATATGTTTCCGCTTGATGACTTCGATACCTTTGCTCGATCACCTGAAAATAGGTTAGTTGTAAAATATAAATGAAAAGGGAGAAAGTCATGCCTTAACAATAATATCTCCTAAGGAGTGAAATGTTCCAATCATTTGGTAGCTGCTCGCCGTTTATCGTGCCTAGCTTGTAGGATCCTTTTCCGATAATATCGAGGACTTGGTAGAGTCCTTCCTAATTTAGGCCGAGTTTTCTCTCATTAGGGCCTCGAGTGTTGATGGTGACTCTCCTCAGGACCAAGTCCCCGGTTCTGAAGTGGCGAAGGTTGGTCCTTCGATTATAATAACTTTCGACGCGCTGTTTTTGTGCAGCCATTCGGACGAGGGCAACTTCTCGCTTTTCATCCAATAGTTCGATGCTAGTATTCATAGCTTCGTGATTTGATTCTTCCGTTGTGTGTCGAAATCGATGTTAGGAAATTGAAAAGAATCTTTGGGGCATGCCTTGTTCAAATCCTTATAATCTACACACATCCTAAGTTTGTTCCTTTTTTTCGGGACTATGACTATATTGGCTAAACATTCAGGATATTTTACCTCCCGAATGAACCCTATTTTGAGAAGTTTAGTTACCTCGTCCTTGATGAATGCGTGCTTTACCTCGCACTGGGGCCTTCTCTTTTGCTTCACTGGCCTGAACTTTGAGTCCAGGCTCAACCGATGTGTTGTTATCTCCGGTGGGATCCCTATCATGTGTAAGTGGGACCAACCAAAACAATCTATGTTATCGATAAGGAATTTAATAAGATTTTTCCTGAGTTTGGGGGTTAACCCCTGTTGATACCCAATTTTTTCTCAAATTATTTTAAAATTTGTATATATACCTCCAAAATCACTCTTTATAATAATTGGTATTTTCCCGAAATTTTTCATATTTTTATTAAATCCTTTTCCAATTTGTTCAGTATTTTTTATATTCGATAATTATTCATAAATTGTATTATAAAGAATTTCAAAATATTTCTCAGTCAATATATCATTTTTAATCCTATTAGGATTTAATTATTTCATAAATTAGCCAATTTGGCAGTATTTGACCATAATTACGATAACTTTGCAACTATGGCCTAATTGTTCATTTTATACCATTTAAATCAATAATTATTTCATTTCATATTTTTTATATTCATTAATTACCTTAATTTCATTTTATATAATTATTAGCTATTTTTATTAATTACTTATCTATTTTAATGGGTATTTAACTAATAGCCATTTTTAATTTTGATTTTAGCCTAAATCTACCAGCCCAATACCCCCTTTTAAAACTAGCCCAATAAACCTAAGCCCAATACCTCATCTGCCCGACCCAACCCTTTGGCTAATCCTGGCCGTTGATTATTTCTTATCAACGACCCAGATCCCACCTACCATAATTAAACCTAGACCTACCCCCCCTCCGACCCCTCATTTCCCAGTCTCTCATTCTCTCTCTATCTCTCTCTGTTTCTCTCTGGTTCTCTCTATAACCTTCCCTTATCTCTCCACCTTCAATGGAGTTTGTTCGTCTTCTCCGGCTAGTTCCCTCGCTAGAAACTGTGGTCTTTCACTATCTCTTGGTTATTGCTTCACCCTACACTGGTCTAATGACACCCTAAGGCCCTCAGGTGAACCTGGAGCGGTTCAACTCCTACCTATGGTCCCTCATGCCATCTTCCGGACTCCTCCGGCCATCTGAGTAAGAGCCATGACTTTTCTAGCTAACGTTGCGACACCTTTAAGGTTTTCTTGTTTTTTCAACTCTCTGAAACCCTAACCCCTGGAATTTTCACGATTCCTTTAGATTTGTCTTAGATCTGTGTATATCATGAAGATTTTTACATGTTTTCTTCAATAACATTCCTATTCTCTTAGATCTACACTAGATCCGGGTTTATTACGAGTATTATTACATTTTTTCTTAAAGGTTTTCCATTTTAAATAAGTTTTTCACTTAGGGTTTCTGAAACCTTTTCTTCCACGATTTCTCAAAGTTTAAGTGATTTTTCTCATATGTTTAAACATTTTATCATTTTTAATCATGATTTAATTAGTTTTATCACTGTGTTCTAAATGCTGAGCATGTCTTTTCTTTCGATTTGTATGTGTGTCTGTTTCTCGTAAGTAATCCCTTATTTCTTTGTGATTATTGCTTCACTATGCTATTGGGTCTTTGATTCTGCTGCTTTTTGTGTGTTCACTGTAACGACCCGGTCTGTCGTTACGTAGAACTTGCATTTTTATTGTTGTCATTGACTTGTCATGGATTGGTTATTCTATTATTGATGTGTTAGAGTCGATAGGCTTGAAATCAGAATGGTTAAATGAGAATTCAGTAACTTAGTCTTTAAAAGATAGCTTTATAATGGGAAAAGTCAACTGAGAGTTGACTTATTGGTAAACAACCCCGGAATGCGGATTTTATGGATCAGATAGCTTCGTGAGGTGATTTGGGACTTAGTAGTGTGTTCGGAATATTTTTGTGATGTCCGGTGTAGAATTAGGCTTGACTTGGCGAAAGTTAGCTTTTGGCGATTTTCGGACGGCAGTGGAAAATAGGCTATCGGGGTCGGAATGTAATTCTGACAGTTGGAACAGGTTCATAATGCCATTTTGGATATGTCTGCAAAATTTCAGGTTAATCGGAGTTGTTTTGGGTAGTTTCGGCATCGTTGGAGGATTTTAGAAATTTCAAAGTTCTTAGGCTGGAATTTGATGTGATTCTGGTGTTTTGATGTTATTTTAAGTGTTTTGAGAGTGTAACAAAGTTTGAATGATCTTATATGAGGTGTTGGTATATTTGGTTGGGGTCCTGAGGGGCTCGGGATGGTTTCAGATGGTTAACGGGGAGTTTGGAATGATTTTTGGTCACTGCTATGTTCTGTTACTAGTGTTTTCACACCTGTGGAAAGGGAGCCGCAGGCGCGGTTCCACAGGAGCGGACTCGGCTCCGCAGGTGCGAGATTGGCTGAGTGGGAAGTGGTTCGCAAGTGCGAGGAATTTGTCGCACCTGCGATGTCGCAGGCGCGGAAAGATCGCAGGCGCGGAAGGAGCATCACACTTGCGAAGCCGCAGGCGCGTGTAAGTGATTGCAGGTGCGAGATCACTGGACAGAAGGTATAAAAACCATCCTTCACGAATTTTCGCCACCTTTCTCAATATTTCATCCGGGTTTGAAGTTTTTGATGGGTTTTGAAGAGGGAATTCGATAGTTCTTCACCAAGGTAAGATTTTTGGACTCTAAACTCATTTATATGTGATTAAAGGTCGGGATTATGGTGGAAATTAGGGAAAAATCAGTGTAAATTGGGTGATTAGGGCTTGGGATTTAGAATATTTAAATTGATGATTTGAGGGGTCATTTGGACTCCAAATTTAGTGTTATTTATATGTACGGACTCGTGAGATGACAAAGAACAGTTTGGTATAAAAGTTTCTGGATTTCGGGACGTGGGCCCGGGGGTCGGGTTTTGACCGGTTTAGAATTTTTGGGTGAATTTTGATATTTTCAATTGGTAATTGTTCCTTAAGCGTATATTGGTGATAAAAATCTGAACTTGGTAGATTTGGAGCACTCGGAGGCCGAATTTAAAGGCAAGGGCATTGCGGAGTAGTGTATTAGCCGGTTTTGAGGTAAGTAACACTTCCAAACTTGGAATTGAGGGTTCGGAACCCCAAACTATTTAATAACTGCTGTTAATTAAGGTGACACACTTGCCAAGTGACGAGCATGCGGGCGTTTACCGAATATTGGTAGCCTGGCTAATCCCATGGCACTGTCTATTGGTTATCCCAGATTGATATTGTACTGTGAAGGTGGTAATTACCTTGAACGAAATAGAAATCATGCTAAGTATAACTGTTAAGGCTTCACGCCGATGTGTTTAGACTGAATAGTTGATTATTGCTGTCTTTATCTGTGATTATTGTTTTCATGTACTCAGTCCTGTTATAGTATATGTTTCATGCCTCAGTCTCGTAAGTTGCTAGTTTATTTATATTATCATTGGTTTGGGCTGTATTGCATATGTTAGAGAATTCTAAGTGAGACTGGAAGGTACTGACTGAGTGAGGCTTAGAGCCTGGTTTTGAGACAGTTATGATGTCGGACTGCACACCGCAGCGATCCTGAAATCATGCCTTCGTTGGCTTGATATAGCGCTTGGGCTGGAAGGAGCCCCTCTGGAGTCTATACACCCCCAGTGAGCGCACAGATATGCCGAAGATGGATTTCTCCGTGGTTGTTATGTTCCGGAGATGGATTTCTCCGTGGTTATGATGTTCCAGAGATGGATTTCTCCGTGGGGGCTGGATCAACCTTTTTCCTCAGTACTTAGTGACTGTGTCACTTGTGTTTGTGTAATATCCGAGATGGACTTCCCTGGGCCTGAAGTCCGTATTCTAGTACTGAGTGGACCACCTTATGAGAGTTTGATTAATGAGTACACATCATTCATGATTCTATATGCATTCTTGCTAGCATGCAGGGTTACAGACATATCTTGATATATCGTATTTATTTCCTAATATATTACTGTCATGTCCAATTTATATATTGTTGTTTGAATTGCCGGAGGTCTAGTCCATCACTATCTCTCAGCCCGTAGTTTGGTTTCGTTAATACTGAGTTGGTGTACTCACGTTACCCCCTGCACCTTGTGTGCAGATCCAGGTACAGAGGAGTACTTCTTGGGCCAGGGAGCGCATCAGTTTCATCAGAGTTGACGAGGTAGCCACTGTCGACCGTGATCTCGTCTTCTCTTTCCTTTCTACCTGTCGTATTTATTTTCAGACTATGTTATTCATTTCATTTGATTTTATTTAGTATTAGCAGCTCATGACTGTGTGACACTGGATCCGAGAATTTTTGGATTTGGTCTTTCGAATTTTATAAACTGGTTTTCCCAAATTACTGGATTTATTATTATTATTATTATTATTGATTTCAGAATTTGTTAAAAAGGGGAATCTTATGGGAATTTGCATTTAGTTGGATAAAATGGGTGGCTTGCCTGGTTCCACCACAGGCGCCATCACGACTCCGGAAATGGGTCGTGACATTCACCATGCTTGAATCATTACTGTCTTGAATCCTTGAATAATTATGAGTAGTACTGCACTGATTTTTCATATGATATCCTCCGCTGATTCTGAATGTTCCCTTAAATACATGAGGCCTTCCCTTAATTAGTGCCAATTTCGAACCCCTGATTTCTTATGAGATGGTCTTATTGATTTCCATCTTTGTTTTCTTACCTTGTTACATAATTGATTAACTGTTAATTGATTGCTATTTCCTTAAGTGATATTTTCTGAACCTAGCCTCAATTGTATGTTTGAATTAGGGGTGAAATTGTTTCCTTATATGTTACAAGCATACGAAATTTCCTTAATTATTATTTTACCTACTAGCCGTTTGAGTTTAACCCCTTCAATTAAGGGATGCCTAATTGCCTATTATACTTACACTGTTCGTATATTCCTCTAAGCTATATGTGGTTCTTTCCTTATTAAAAACTCACCGTGTGAATTACTCCCTTGATTATAGGGATACTTGTACTAGTTGGGTACTGATTGATATTCAGTCCCACAATCACTGGTTATTTCTGATTCTTTCCTTATTTTTCATCAAGTTTTCAAAACTATATATACTCTATTCATACACAGACACACACAAACTGATCTGTTCAAAAAATCTCTTTCACAACTTAAAAGACTTTCTGCTCTCTCTTCTGTGCTAATTACTACTACTCTAGGTTAGCCGGCTGCAAGCCAAGGCTAACTATTGTGCATTCTCCTACTTTCCTGTTTGTGTTATTACTTTCTTCACTTCACCGGTATGTTCTAATTTATATTTCAGTCCTCAAACCAACATGTTTCCATTACGGTTGTGATTCAGCATGCTTCCAACTTGCTTACTTATTCTTCAGCATGTATCTAGGATCCTGAACTCCCCTCTGCATGTTTAAATTAAGCTTTATTTGTTTATGACCAGCATGTTTCTGTACACTTATCACCTACTTCTTACATGCCTATGACTGGTACATTGGTTTAACCATGGCCTTAGGTGTTAATCTGACTTAGCACTGTACCCCCTGATCCTCTAGACTCTTAGGAGTTCCTGATTGTATGTCTGTGTGTGATTCTTCCTGCTGTATGTATGCCCTTACATGCTCTGTATTTGTCCCTAATCCCATTACCCCTGTTTGTGATTGTTGGACTATCCTTGGTCCTTGTGTGATGTTAAACTCCCATTTCCTTCTTCAAAACTGTTTTCTTACTTACACTTTCTCAAAACTGTTCCTTACTTAAATCCTTTTAAATAAAAATCACTCTCACAGACACTCTTAGAAGTCTAAGTTCAGCCCCCTTCGTGTGAGAACTGCTTTGGGAACTTTTTGAGTACCCTATGAACTTTGACACACAAGGCTGGCACTTCCACACTGCACATGTTTAATTCTTTGGTTATGTCTGGGTGTGAGCACTGCCCGGGAGCCCTTGAGGTCCTTAGGGAACTCTGACACATCCGGATTATAAAAAGGCTATGTAATACCATAAGGCAGTGAGGTTCGGAAGATCTGGGCCTAATTGAAGGCTCCCTATAGAAGTAACTTCTTATTTTCCTTTGGTTGTGTAATTCATAATTCCCTGGCCTGTAATAATTTGTAAACAACTCAGAGGATGGATAGTGAAAGGAAGGGGTAGCTACGCATGCATTAGAAACCATGCTATTTAATTTTATTTCCTATATGTGCAATAGAGATCATGTTTAGGCCCATATGTCCAAATTCATGCATTAGAAACCATGCTATTTGATTTTATTTCCTATCTGTGCAATAGAGACCATGTTTAGGCCCATATGTTTAAATTCGCGCATTAGAAATCATGTTTATTAGGTCTCATAACTACTGTTGCAGCATGTTCACTTTTACTTAGAAAAATCCTGCTAATAAATGGTATTTTCTACTGTCATGTTCCACAGTGCCATGTGCGCTTAGAAATCTTGTCCTAGGCTAAACAACATTAAAATAAATTATCATTCTAGCATCTTCTGAAACCATGATTGATACTGAGCATTTAGAAATGAATTCTACATACGCATCATTCTGCATCTCTATCTGTGCATTAAATATCATGTTATAGGGCCCTAATCGCTCAACTACATTTAGTCTAATTACTGATGTACAAAAAGTATAACCACCTCACTTAGTTTTCTCTAAAAAACAACTGGTAATGCTTCTGTGTTCTGAACAACCTAGAACGACATGTTTAGGTAACAATTAGCAACATTTCCTTTAATAATTCTGTTAATATACACTGTCCCCCACCTAGGCAAGCCTTAGGTGACTAAATTTCCAAAAAATTAGAAATCTGTCTCTCTCTTGTGTGTGCTGCTTAACACTAATAGGTATACTTTTAAATCAGTAGGCAAACTGATTAAGAGCATGTTTTTCTTGAGTTATAAAACAAGCCTGCCTATCTGTTTATCCTCTAAATTCACCAAGATACCATGTCTTAGGATCTTAATTAATAACACTGCCCTTATATGTGTTTGAGTCATGCTAATTATATGCATTATCTGCGGAGGAAAATCTGAGCCTCCTATATGCTCCTATGTGTTTCCCATTGACTACAGTCCTACATTTTCTTTGCTTGTCGCTTTAGAATTTTACCCCTTTAAACCTGAGGGTCTGCCTAGTATCTAACTTTTAGGATAATAGTCCTAACCTCCTCCATGACTGATAGGATGGGACGGGTAATAACACACAATAGAATCCGTGACCAACACACGCTTTAATTACCTTCACGGGGTGAGAAGGATAGAATATGGATATAATGACCAGTGCGCTAATACCACGTGTAGCCCCTCTTCGAGAAGTGATTACCCGGTGTTGCATTAATGTGATCCATATTATTATAAACCTAGGACACTTGTATACGATAATTCGTAATTACCCCTACTGTTTTTCTAAACACGTGTATGCTTAAGACTTAAATCCCCTCTTATTTGAGCCTTTACTTGTTATTTGCTATTTGTACAAATTCACGAAACCATTTGGCAGGGAACCACACTTGTGGATCCTGAGGGGTGCCTAACACCTTCCCCTTAGGATAATTTCAAGCCCTTACCCAAATCTCTGGTTAGCAACATAGTTGTAATTGAACCCCTTAGGTGTCCTAACGCACCGTTAAAATTGTTAGGTGGCGACTCTTCAAAATATGAGAACCCCTTTCCCAAAAGGAAAGATTTGTCCCAACCAATGTCATGAACCCGATCTTCCGCTAAGGAGGAGAAAAAAAAGGGTGCACGACAACCCCGTCCCCAGGTATTCCTTTCGCTCGGGCAGGTACTCGATTAATATAACCTGTTCCAGCTCTTCGACCGTTGATTTGGTAGCGTCGAATTCTTCGGGAACAACGAAGGTTCGAGGGGTCAAAAAATATCCGTCCTCTTCTCCCTCTATTTCCTGCTTCCCCAATTCAGACATTTGCTTTGTAGCATGCTGCTCCCCGTACACTATTTTTTACCCCGTCCGACGTCGGGAATTTCATCATTTGGTGGAAAGTCGAAGGACTGCCCTCATGTTATGAATCCAAGGTCTCCCGAGTAGGGCGTTGTACCTCATGTCTTCCTCGATTACGTGGAATTTGGTATCTTGGATATTTCCAGCCATGCTCACCGGTAGGATGATCTCTCCTTTATTTTTTCATAGGCCATGTTGAAACCGTTCAAGACCCGAGCTGCGGGCACGATTTGATCTTGTAGGCCGAGCTGCTCCACGACCCTTGATCGGATGATGTTTTCCGAGCTACCTGGATCCACTAAAACATGCTTAACTTAAAATTTATCCAGTAAGATAGAAATTACCAGAGCGTCGTTGTGAGGTTGAGAAATTCTTTTTGCTTCCTCGTCGTTGAATGATACGGTGCCTTCTGGCACATAATCTCGGGTCTGTTTTTCCCTAGTAATTGATACCTTAGTGCGTTTGAACATGGGTCCTTGTGGAATATCGACCTCACCGACGATCATATGGATTACATGCTGCGGCTCCTCCAGTTCATTTTTCCTGTTGGCATCCCTTTCTCTGAAATGCTTCTTGGCTCGATCACTTAGCAAAGGTGGCCCTGTTGGCGTCGCTGCAAACCTCGGTCCTATGACCGTGCATGCCATTATATTTACATATCAAATTGGGGTTTCTTTGGGAAGGATCGATCTGTATGGGCATGGGCCATCTAGTATCTTTGATTCTTCCAATTGCCGATACAATGCCTGATACATCGACACTAAAATTATATTCCGACAATCGAGGTGCCTCTATGGGATCGACATACTTAGAAAAACCACTTTTTCTCATAAGTCCCCGAGAATTCTTTCCTCGATCACTTCTTCGATCGTTTCGGGTGGAATTGCATCCTGGGCCACTGTTCCTGCGATCTGCGATGTATAGTTGATATCGGTTTTTGTTTGAACGTGGCTCCCCATCGACGTCCCTCTGAGTTTTAGCTGCTGACCTGTTTGGATGCACTGAATCAGAAGGAGCTCCTAATTGGTCATCCTCGACCCTGATCTTCGATTGGTATCGATTGTGTACATCGGCCCAAGTTACTACCGAATATTCAATCAAATTTTGCTTTAGCTGACGCGATGCTATCGAACTTCGTTCATTCAATCCTTGAGTGAAATCTTGAACGGCCCAATCATCTGTGAACAGTGGAAACTCCATGCGTTCCATTTGAAATCGGGATACGAACTCCCTCAGCATTTCATTATCCCTCTGTCTTACTTTGAAAAGGTCCGATTTCCTTGTCGCAACCCTTGGCCCCGACATGTGATTTTACGAAAGAGTCTGTTAACATGGAAAATGAGTCAATGGAATTTGGCGGTAGGTTGTGGTACCAAATCATTTCCCCTTTCGATAATGTCTCTCTGAACTTCTTCAATAAAACAGATTTGATCTCATCGTCTTCCGAATCGTTACCTTTGATGGCGCTCGTATATGAGGTGACATGCTCATTGGGTTCAATGGTCCCATTGTACTTAGGTATGTCCGGCATACGAAACTTTTTTGGAATGGGCTTCGGAGCCGCACTCGGGGAAACGACTTCTGTACAAATTTTTTTGAATCCATCCCTTTCAGAATTGGCGGTGCCTCCGGTATCTGGTCAACTCGGGAGTTGTATGTTTCCACTTTCTTATCATTAGCTTCAATTTTATTTTCTCCCGACTCGATTATTTGGTGATGTCCTCGAGCATTTTCATTATTGCAGGATCGGTCCCCGATTTATTATTACTTGACTTTTTCAGTACTGGCTCGACACGGCGGGTGGCTTCTAGTTCGACCCCACTCGGAGTTCTATGTTGATTTTGTAGCTGTGCAATAGTGGCTTGCCGAGCCTGTAACATTTCGAATATTACTTGGAGACTAACTCCTCCATCTCCTTTGCCCTGTGCACATTGGCCACCAGATCGACCTTCTCTGCATATACTCCCTTCGGGGTCCGTGCCCAGGTCTACATTTAAAGCAACGTGCGAACTTACGTCGACTGGGTTAGAAATCGGTGCTCCCCCAAGATTAGCTTGTGACACCTCGACTCCTGGAACAATTACATTGTCGTTTTTCCCGTGGAATCCGAGGCCATTGTCACCATGTGTAGGTGCATTTTTTGAGTTTGATATGTTATAACCGAAAGTGAAGATACTTGACATGAAATAATGTGTGTTATCAGAATCAGTATTGAATAATCACTATTATACTTATCCACATGGTGGGCGCCAAGCTGTTTACCTTAAAATTTGGATAACAATTAAACTTGTACTGCGGTTTTAAGGATATGTAATTTCGTCCAATACCAATTGATAAACAAGAAAATAAATCGATGAATTAGGCAATAAAATAAATGAAATCAAAGTAGTCTCGAGGTGGTATATTAAGAACAGTAAACCAATAAATCAATTCTGATAAACAATAAGTGAAATAGGTAGCAAGAAAGTAACGAGTGTACATATTTTTCTCAATGAACAATGATCCTTACAAATGAATGGAATCCCTCCTTATATAATAGAGGAGTCATAATTAAGGTACACTTCTAATTATATTAGAAAATCATATTAACAGTTGATTAACCGCCACATATTGATCTGTTTCGAGATTTACGCCATGATCCTCGACCAATCGTAGATATCTCGCCCTTTCTGTTATAAAGCTATGCCGATATTGCTCAGAGTCTGTCTCTTTCTGGCATCGATTGATGTCGACCTGGGTCTGCAAAGAGGCTTTGATTTCGGACTCGACGTCCTAGCTCTTTGACGTGACATTCCTATCTCGACCAAATAGTGAAATCGGGAAGCTCCGATTTCTACCGTATACAGAGAGGTTTAAACGATAGAATACCAACTAATGAGATGATTTCTAGATTCGGATACAACCTTCAGACAGGACGCTCATGTTGTTCACCCCCTTCACCTGAGCTAGAGACCTCTGAGCACATATTTTTGTTTAACCAAAGAATTAGATTCTCTGGCAAAGCTATTTTAAGAAGAGCACGGGTTTCTGATAACCAAAGAATATGCTAATAATTTTAAGTAAATTCGTAAATAGAAAGCAGAAAGATGCGTAAAAAGTAAGTATATTTCAATAGTGGTTCGAACGTGTCCTTACAAGTTATATTTTACTCCCTTTTATAGGGAATTTCTTAATATAACGTCTACTCTTTTCAATGATGGAGCATTAATGGCTAATAATGGCATTAATGTAACATTACTCGTGTGAAAAGAATTGCAATTAGCTCGTGTGAAAAGCGTCCTTGGCTTTACTTTGCGATTAGGAAGAAGTAAAAGATTAGAGATTGGAGTACTAATCTCTCACAAATCACTGGAGGGTAAGGTAACAAGCCCCTCCTCCACTTTTGTTGCCTTTACACAATCAATATAACAGTAGCCCGGTTCATTAAAAAAAATAGTAATAGTTCTTAAGACTACTACTGATACACTTTTACTTAATCAGTGTAATTATTAATAGATAGGCTAATCAATCATTAATATTAATTAAGCATATCACTAATATGCATGTACTTTATGTAATTATCAATTTATTAGCTAATCAATCGCTAACATTTCTTATTGGAATTACTAACACACTCCTACTTAGTGTAATTGCAAAAGCTAAACTATCAGTAATAGTTTTTAAGACTATACTAATACACTTCTACTTAATTAGTATAATTACCAATGTATAGGCTAATGAATCACTAACATTACTTAAGGATACCACTAATACTGTGATGACCCGATAAGTCATTTAAATTTAACATTCAATTATGTGCTCCGAGACCTCGAATAACATCATTCAACATTCCTCGACTTGCGTGCGCAGTTCGTATATTTTTTCGGAAAACTTTTATGTGAAAATTGATAAAAATGAGAAATAGTGTTTTAAAATCAACTGAGTTGACTTCGGTCAATGTTTTGAGCAAACGAATTCAAATCATCATTTTGACAGTTCTGGTAGATCCGTGTCGTATGTTGGGACTTGGGCGTATGCTCGAAATTTAATTTGGAGGTTCCTAGCTTGAGTTATCGCCAATTATTGAAAACTAAAAGTTCTAAAGCTTAAAGAGTTTTCAAGTTTGACCAATGTTTGACTTTATTGATACCGGGTCCGTATTTTAGTTCTGGAACTCGGTATTGACCCATTACTATATTTATGACTTGTCTGCCGAATTTGGTGCCAAATGGAAGTGATTTGATGTGATTAGGACGTCCGGTGGTTAAAATGAAAATTCTTAAGTTTCTTTGAAAATTTCATTTGGTTTGGTATCTGATTCGGAGTTCTATGTCACGACCCAAATTCGCGTGACCGGCACCCGACAAACTACACGACCCGAGAGAACCAACCCATATGTCAAGACTAAGTATAATTGGGGAAGCCAATTGAAAATCTTATACATTTTCAAATCAAGTCATAACATATTTTTCATTTCCAAAATCATATATGAAACATTTCATAAACTGATATAATCAAATTAAATGATTATTCCTTTATGCATGACTTCCGGTATCCTATTTTTTCCAATCCAACACAACTATTTATGGAGCCTCTATACCAAAGAACAGAACCAACACTTGGAGTAATTTTAACAAAAGAAAATAAGAATATACATGATAGCTACCACAAAATAAAAGTGGTGCTTCATAATACCTCAAAAAGAGAGTCATCCTAGCTCTGCCTGCATGCCACGTATCATACCTCATCCTGAAACATGTAAAGTAAGTGAGATCCTAGAGGAGGGCCTAAGGGCTGAGTACACCACAGCGGTACTCAATAAGTGTCACGACCCAAATTCTCCTATAGGTCGTGATGACGCCAACATTACCGCTAAGCCAGCCAATAGTGAACTAACCACATGATTGCTTCTTTCAACATTTTGAAAATAGCTGATCTTTTTTTCTTATTTCATAAATAGGAAGTAAAAATTCAATAAAATTAGAGATAATAAATTTTAAGAGCAAATGAGATAAGTAATTATCAAAAATCATCATGTGTCTACTAGCATAATTTTCAAGACCTGGTGTCATAAGTGTATGAGCTACTAGTAGAATATACAAAAGAAATTCCTACAATACTGTCTGAAGTGAAACAGACAAAAAGTAAAAGCAAAAGGAGACTTCGGGTGCTGCAGAATGGCTCGGAAGGCAGCTCACTGCAAAGTCTCGTGGAAATCAAGAATGTGCACCTGACTGATAATCAGATGCACCAGCCTCAGATCCTGCACGATTAGTGCAGAAGTGTAGTGTGAGTACATAAATAACATGTACCCAGTAAGTATCTAGTCTAATCTCGATGAAGTAGTAACGAGAGGTCGACTTCGACACTTACTATGGGCTAACAATAAAATAATAAAATATTAAATAAGCACAAGCAAGGGTGACAGTGAATGCTTAATAACAAGAAATAAAAAAATAATTCTTTCTCTAATAGTAAATCCCAAATTAACTTCCATCATTTAACCATTTAACCTTTCAAGCCAATAAAGCGATTTAAAGTATAAATGGGCTCTAAATATTATTACGCACGAACTATGTCGAGGACGTACGACCCGATCCAAATTACATCTACATATACTGTGTGCATTGCTGAGGGTCGAACGACACGAACCACAGATGCATCTATTAACCTTCCAAGGCGAACAACCCGCTCTTATGAGAGTGGTGAAATTTACCTCGCTCGCGGAGCAATACTTATGACGCGAGTGAACATAAATTTCACAAAGTTATCATAATTTTCCTTCATACTTTCTAAAAATAAGAAATCCAAACTGGAAACTTCTATATCTTGAAATTCTCAATCTCGATTCTATTCAAGGCAATTAATAGCATAACCAACTAACGGTGTCAACAAGGCATGGTGTAAGCCTAAAATTACCCAAACATTACATGTAATATAGCTACGCACGGACTCTCGTCACCTAGTGCATACGTAGCTCCCCACACAAGCAATTTATAACAAAACACACCTAAGTGGATGAGTTCCCTCTTACAAGGTTAGAAAAGAGACTTACCTTGCCTCAAAGCTTACTTCCGGTCTACAATGGTGCTTTAAACCCTCAAACCAGTGCCAAACGACTCGAAACTAGTCAAATGTCATATAAAATAATCAATACATCTTTAGTCCTATCCTAACTATTAGAGTGATTATCCAGCCCTAATTGAAGAATTTCTAAAATTCTCCCTCGGGACAACGTTCCCGGATTCCAAAAATTTTCGAAGAAAGTTGTTACACATAACCTCATGAACTCAAATATATGATTTTCACTAAATTATATAACCATTTTCGTGGTTATATCTCATTTTAATCAAAAACCTAGGTTTTCATCTAAACCATGATTTCACAAAGTTTACATGTTAAATCTATCCATAATCTATGTATTAAACTTATATTAAATAGAAATTACTTACCTCAATTAGCTAGGTGGAAAGCCCCCTCTTTGAAGATGCAAAATTGCCCAAGTGTGCAATAAATGCACTCAAAATAGCCTAAGTCCCATTTTAAAAGAACCACACTGCCTCCCGCGATTTCGCACCTGCGATCGCTAGGCCGCACCTGCGCCATCGCTTCTGCGGACCAAGGTTCGCTTCTGCGGAGGTGTCTGGGGCTGGCTAGTTTCGCCTCTGCGGGCGGGAGACCGCTTCTGCGGTCCCGCTTTTGTGGCAAACTCGTCGCACCTTCGACCCTGTTGTGCTTCTACGATCTCCCTCGTCGCATCTGCGCCTCCGTAGGTGCGGTCCCCTTGCCGATTCTACCAATAATGGGCAGTCTGTGCTGCGCCGTTTCTGCGGTCAATGTCTTGCTTCTGCAAGCTCGCACCTACGACTAGCTCTCCGCAGGTGCGATTACACCAGAAACTTGGTGCTTCAGCTGTTCTTTCAAGGCCAAACTTGGTCCGTTCCTAGTCTGATTGACACACGAGACCCCCGGGGCCTCGCCTAAACGGCCAACAAGTTTGAAGTAATAAAACGAACTCGCTCGAACTCTCGTAATGCGTAAAACAACATCAAAACCAAGAATCACACCCTAAACCAATTCGAATCAACTTATGAACTTCAAGTTTTTCTAACTTTACTCCGAACGCGCCAAAACGTACTTAAACTACTCGGAATGACACCAAATTTTGTGTGCAAGTCTTAAATCACCATACGAAACTATTACCGGGCTCAGAACCCAAACTGACCTCGATAACATCAAAACCTATTCCATACTAATATTTAAAGAACTTTAAAACCTTTAGTGAGCCAAGTTTCACTATTAAGCGCCGAAACGCTCCCGGCTCATCCAAAACCAGATCTGAACACACACCCAAGTTCGGAATTATCATACAAACCTATTGGAACCTTCAAATTCCGGTCCCGAGGTTGTTTATTAAAAATGTTGACGAAAGTCAAACTTAGCCTTTTTTGCCAACCTTAAGGAACCAGGTGTTCCGATTTCAACCCGAACCCTTCGAAATCCCGAACTAACCATCCCCGCAAGTCATAAAACAGTAAAAGCACAAATGGGGAGTCTTATTTAGGATAACAGGGTTCTAGAAAGAAAAATGATCGGTCGGGTCGTTACATTCTCCACCTCTTAAACAAACGTTCATCCTCGAGCGGGTCTAGAATCATAGCTGGAGTACTGAATAAGTGTGGTGATCTACTCCGTATGTCCTCCCCAGACTCCCAAGTCGCCTTCTCAACCATTTGGCCCCTCCACTGAAACTTCACTGCGAAAATCCTCTTGGACCTCAACTGGAGAACTTGCCTGAGTCGTGCTGAAGTCTAATACATGTGACTTGTCGGCATGATACCACCAGAGCATAGACACGTGGAAAACTGGGTGAACTCCTGATAGACTGGGAGACAAAGCAAGCTCATAAGAAACCTCCCCAACTCGTCTCAACACCTCAAACGATCCTATAAACCTTGGGCTCAACTTGCCCTTTTTCCCAAACCTCATGATCCCCTTCATCGGCGAGACTTTCAAGAGAATATTCTCGCCCACCATAAATGATAAATCACGCACCTTCTGATCCACGTAAATTTTCTGTCTGGACTGTGCTGTACGAATTCTCTCCTGAATCAACTTTACCTTTTCCAAGGCATCCTTTAGAAAATCAGTACCATATAACTTAGCCTCGCCGGGCTCAAACCTTCAAATGGGAGAACGACATGATCGACCATATAAAGCCTCAAATGGAGCCATATTGATGTTGGACTGATAACTGTTGTTATAAGCAAACTCGGCCAAAGGTAAGAAACGATCCCATTGCCCTGCAAAGTCAATCACACATGCTCTTAGCATATCCTCCAAGATCTGAGCTGACTGCTCCGACTGCCCATTGGTTTGCGGATGAAAGGCCATGCTGAGTTCTACACGGGTCCCCAACTCACTCTATACTGCTCTCTGGAAATGAGAAGTGAATTGAGGGCCTCTATTTGATATGATGGAAACAAGCACACCATGCAACCGAACTATCTCTTGGATATAAATCTGGTCCAACCTCTCTGAAGTATATGTGGTCACCACCAGAATGAAGTGTGCCGACTTGGTCAACCTATCGAAAATGACCCAAACGACATCAAACTTACGCAAGGTCCGCGGAAATCCAACTATGAAGTCTATAGTTATGTGCTCCCATTTCCACTCCGGTATAGTCATCCACTGAAGTAGGACACATGGCCTCTAGTGCTCATACTTAACCTGTTGGCAGTTTAGGCACATAGATACACAATCAACTATGTCCTTGTTCATCCGCCACCACCAATAATGCTACCTCAGGTCGCGATATATCTTCGTAACACCTGGATGAATAGAATATCGAGAACTGTGTGCCTCCACTAGTATCTTCTCCCTCAAGCCATAAACATTAGGAACACATAGGTGACCCTGGAGTCGCATAACACCATCATCACCGATAGTAACCTCCCCGGCACCACTCCGTAGTACCGTCTCTCATAGAACCAACAAGTGCGGGTCATCAAACTGGCGAGCCTTGATCTGTTCGAATAGTGAAGACTGGGCTATGACATATGCAAGAACTCGGATGGGCTTTGAAATATCCAACCTCACAAGTCTGTTAGCCAAAGATTGAATGTCCAAAGCGAGTGTCCTATCCTCCATTGGAATGAATGCCAAACTACCCATACTTTTCGCCTTTCTGTTCAAGGCATCCACGACTACATTTGCCTTGCCCGGATGATAGACGATGGTGATATCATATTCCTTTAGTAACACAAGCCATCTGCGCTGCCTCAAATTCAGATCCCTCTGCTTGAACAAATGTAGCAAGCTCAGTCACAGGACACCCCATAATAATAATGCCTCCAGATCTTAAGAGCATGAACAATCGCAGCCAACTACAAATCATGTACATGGTAATTCTTCTCATGGGGCTTCAGCTGACGTGAAGCATATGCAATAACTCGCCCCTCCTGCATCATTACACAACCCAAATCAATGTGTGAAGCATCGCAATACACAATATACATCCCTGAACCGGAAGGCAACACTAATACCGGTGCCGTAGTCAAAGCTGTCTTGAGCTTCTGAAAGCTCGCCTCACAATCATCGGACCAATGGAACAAAGCATCCTTCTGGGTCAATTTAGTCAAAGGTGCTGCAATAGATGAGAATCCCTCCATAAACCGGCAATAATAACCTGCTAACCCCAAGAAGCTCCTGATCTCAGTCGCCGTAGTAGGACGAGGCCAACTCTGAACTGCCTCAATCTTCTTGGGATCCACCTTAATACTCTCGGCTGATACAACATGCCCCAAGAATGCTACTAAATCTAGCCAAAACTCACACTTGGAGAACTTAGCATATAGCTTTCGCACCCGCAAAGGTCTGAAGCACCACTCTCAAATGCTGCTCGTGCTCCTTCATGCTGCACGAGTAGATCAAAATGTCATCAATGAAGACAATGATGTACAAATCATTATATGGACCGAACACCCTATTCATCAAATCTATAAACACTGCTGGGGCATTAGTCAGATCGAAGGACATCACCAGAAACTCATAATGGCCATATCTAGTCCGGAAAGCGGTCCTCGGAACATCCGAATCTCGAATCTTCAACTGATGGTACCCCGATCTTAGGTCGATCATAGAGAACACCCTAGCACCTTGTAACTGGTAAAACAAATCATCAATCTGTGACAACAGGTACTTGTTCTTAACAGTAACTTTGTTCAACTAGCGGTAATCAATGCACATCCGCATAGTCCCATCTTTCTTCTTCAAAAATAACATTGGATCACCCCAAGGCGATACACTCGGCTTGACGAACCCTTTTGCTAGAAACTCCTCTAGTTTCTCCTTCAACTCCTTCAACTCTTTCGGAGCTATACGGTACGTTGGGATAGATATAGGCTAGGTACCTGGAGCCAAATCAATGCAGAAACTGATATCACGATCTTGTGGCATGCCTAGAAGATCAAAAGGAAACACATTGGAAAACTCCCAGACTACAGGTACTAAATCGATCGTCGGAGTCTCTGAGGTAGCATCCCGAACATAGGCTAGTTAATCCAAATAACCCTTCTCGACCATGTGTCAAGCCTTTATAAAAGAGATGATCCGACTAGGTGTGCTGACTGACGAACCTTTCCACTCCAATCTAGGAAACTCTGGCATCGCTAAGGTAACAGTCTTGGCATGACAATCAAGGATAGCGTGATATGGAGATAACTAGTCCATGCCCAGGATGACCTCAAAGTCGGTCATATCAAGCAGTAGACAATATGCTCTAGTCTCATAACCACAAAATGTGACAATGCAGGACTGATAGACCCTATCCATAACAACAAAATCTCCCACAGGAGTGGACACATAAACAGGAGTACCCAAGGACTCACCGGGAACATCCTAGAAATGAGAAAACAAAGATGACACATATGAATAGGTAGACCATTGATCAAATAATATCGAAGCATCCCTACCGTAGACAGAAATAATATTTGTGATCACGACATATGAGGCCACTGCTTCTGGTCTGGCCAGGAAATTATAGAATCTAGATGGAGTGCCACCTAACTGGCCTCTGCCTGCCTGGCCTCTACCTCTAGGACGACCCTTACCTGCCTGCCCTCCGCCTCTGGGCGGTCGGAGGACTGGTGCGGCAAATGGTGCTGTAATCATAAGCTGAGAACCATATTGTACTACCTTGCCCCGAAGTCTAGGGCAAAACCTCTTCATGTGGCCAAGATCCCCGCACTCGTAACAACCCCTCTGAGTGGTAGACTGCTACCTGGAAGTCTGACCCTGATGGCCTGAATACCCACTGGAAGAACCCGAAATAGCTGGTGGGTGGTAGGAAATCTCTAGCATGGCACTGAAATAAGGTTGCACTGAGCACCCCGAGGAGGCGGCGATGCTGGATATGTAGGCCTGCTAGGATGAACTCTCCCAAACCGACCTCTGCCCCCAGATGGAGCACCACTGAATCCTCTAGAATAATGAAATCGCTTGTCCCGCGACATCTGCTCTCGGCGCCGCTGACGATAACCCTCAATCCTCTGAGCTATCTACACAACTAGCTGGTAAGAGGTCACCATCTCAACCTCTCAGGCCATAGTAGCCCGAATATTGGAGTGCAACTCCACAATGAACCTCCTTACTCTCTCTGTCTCAATAGGAAGTATCATAAGTGCATGGAGAGAAAACTCAGAGAATGTAGCCTCAGAATCAGTCACTGACATCTGGTCCTGCTAGGGCTGCTCAAACTGAAACCGCAACTCTTTCCTCTGAGAGGGTGGACTATACCTATCCCGAAAGGTACGTGTGAACTGGTCCCAAGTCAAGGGAGGAGAATCTGCTGGTTTGCCAAGAAGATAAGACTGCCACCATCTACAGGCCTTGCCCTCTAGCTGAAAAGTAGTGAAATCAACTCCGTGGGACTCTAATATACTCATGTTGTGCAGTCTATCCCTGCACCGATCAATGAAGTCCTGGGGATCCTGATGTCGCTCACCTCCGAAGACATAGTCCATCTGTCCAATAACATTTGCGGCTCACCGGTCACAACTAGTCTGGGATCAGGTATGGCTGCTGCCACTGGCTGGGCTCCGCCCACGGGTAGTGTGCTCGGGGTATGATATACAATAGTTTCATGTCCAGAAGCCTGAGCAGTAGGGGTCTTTGCTCCCCCTCCCGCCTGGGATGTGGCTGGGTCTGCCGGAAATAAGCCAGCCTGAGTCATAGTGTCCATGAACCGTAGTATACATCCCATGACCTCCTTCAAGCCAGGTGCTGACAAGAAATCTACCGGGGCTGACGCTGCTGCAGGCACCTCACCCTACTCCTCAATAATGGGATCCTCTACTAGATCCATTGGTGGCCTAGTTGGAGCAACTCTAGGACGTTCTCGTCCCCTACCTCGGGCTGGTGCCCTCCCCTGGCCTCTGCCTTGTCCTCTAGCAACAGGGGGAGCAGCTTCTCCCGGGTCTGGAACATCCGTCATATGTGTTCTCACCATCTGTGAGAAAATAAGAGAATATACTTAGTATAACATTAACTGCACGATAGGAGATGAAGAGAGAGTAGTATCCTAACACCCTATAGTCTCTCGAAGATAAGTACAGATGTCTCTGCACCGATCCGCAAGACTCTATTAGGCCTGCTCATAACTTGTGAGACCTACGTGAACCTAGTGCTCAGATACCATGTTGTCACGACTAAAATTCTCCTATAGGTCGTGATGGCGCCCAACATTGTCGCTAGGCCAGCCAAGAGTGAACTAACCATATGATTGCTTATTTTAACATTTTAAAAATAGCTGATCTTTTTTTTATTTCATAAATATGAAGTAAAAATTCAATAAAATGAGAGATAACAAATTTTAATAGCAAATAATATAAGTAATTATCCAAAAATCATCATGTGCCTACTAGCATAATTTCGAAGACCTGGTGTCACAAGTGTATGAGCTATTAGTAGAATATACAAAATAAATTATCACACTAGTGTCTGAAGTGAAACATACAGAAAGTAAAAGCAAAAAGAAGACTTCGGGTGCTGCAGAACGGCTCGAAAGGCAGCTCACCGCAAAGTCTCGTGGAAATCAAGGATTCGCTCCGGACTGATAATCAGATGCACCTATCTCAGATCCTGCACCATTAGTGCAAAAGAGTAGCGTGGGTACATAAACAACATGTACCTAGTAAGTATCTAGTCTAACCTTAAAGAAGTAGTGATGAGGGGTCGACTTCGACACTTACTATGGGCTAACAATAAAATAATAAAATTTTAAATAAGCATGGGCAAGTGTGACACTGAAATCTCAATAACAAGAAATAAACAAACAATTCTCTCTAATAGTAAATCCCAAATTAACTTCCACCATTTAACTATTTAACCTTTCAAGCCAATAAAGTGATGTCAAGTATAAAGGGGCTCCAAATATTATTACATACGAACTATGCCGAGGATGTACGGTCCGATCCAAAATACAAGTACATATACTGTGTACACTGCTGAGGGTCGAACCGCACGAACCATAGATGCATATATTAACCTGCCGAGGCGAACAACCCGCTCCCATGAGAGTAGTAGAATTTACCTCGCTCGTGGAGTAATACTTGCGACGCGAGTGAACATAGATTTCTCAAAGTTATCATAATATTCCTTAATACTTTCTAAAAATAAGAAATCCAAACTGGAAAATTTTAAATCTTGAAATTCTCAATCTCGGTTATATTCAAGGCAATTAATAGCATAACCAACTAACACGATGTCAACAAGGCATGGTGTTAACCTAAGACTACCCGAACATTACATGGAATATAGCTACGCATGGACTCTCGTCACCTCGTGAGTACGTAGCTTCACACACAAGAAATTACAACAAAACACACCTAAGGGGACTAGTTCCCTCTTACAAGGTTAGAAAATAGACTTACCTCGCCTCAAAGCTTACTTTCCTGTCCACAATGGTGCTTTAAACCCTCAATTTGGGGCCAAACGACTCGAAACTAGTCAAATGTTATATAAAATAATCACTGCATGTTCAAAAGTTCATATCCTAACTATTAGAGTGATTATCCAACCCCAATTAAAGAATTTCTAAAACTCACCCCAGGACAACATGCCCGGATTCCGGAAATTTTTGAATAAAGTTGTTACCCATAATCTCATGAACTCAAATATATGATTTTCACTAAATTCCATAATTATTTTTGTGGTTAAATATCATTTTTATTAAAACCCTAGGTTTTCATCTAAACCCATGATTTCACAAATTTTACATGTTAAATATATCTGTAATCTATGTATTAAACTCATATTGCATAGAAATTACTTACCTCAATTAGCTAGGTGGAAAGCCCATCTTTGAGGCTCCAAAATCGCCCAAGTGCGCAATAAATGCACTCAAAATAGCTTAAGTCCCGTATTAAAATAACCCCACTTCCTCCAGCGATTTCTCTCGCGGTCTCTAGGCCACAACGACTTCATTCCGGTGGCAAGTACTTATTCATCGGAGCGGTTGTCAGAGATTTATATTCGGGAGATCGTTCGCCTTTATGGTGTGCCCGTGTCTATCATTTCTGATCGAGGTACGTAGTTTTTCTAGCACTTTTGGAGGGAATTTGAGCGTGAGTTGGGTACGCGGGTTGAGTTGAGCACAACATTTCATCCTCAGACGGACGGATAGTCTGAGCGTACTATTCAGATCTTAGAGGATATGCTCCGCCCTTGTGTTATAGATTTCGGAGGATCGTGGGATCAATCCTTGCCCCTCGTAGAGTTCGCCTACAATAACAGCTACCAGTCGAGCATTCAGATGAATCCCTATGAGGCATTATACGGTAGATGGTGTAGGTCGCCAGTTGGGTGGTTTCAGCCGGGGGAGGCTCGGTTATTGGGTACAAATTTAGTACAAGAGGCCTTGGAAAAGGTCAAGATTATGCAGGATCGACTTCGTACAGCTCAGTCAAGGCAAAAGAGTTAGAGTTTGTGATGTGGCATTCATGGTCGGGGGGAGAGGGTATTGCTTTGGGTATCGCCCATGAAGGGTGTCATGAGATTTGGGAAGAAGGGAAAATTGAGCCCTAGGTATATCGGGCCATTTAATATCCTCGAGAGAGTGGGGGAGGTATCTTATACACTTGCGTTGCCTCTAGGGTTATCCTCAGTTCATCTGATATTCCATGTGTCCATACTCCGGAAATATCATGGTGACCCATCCCACGTGTTAGATTTTAGCTCTGTCTAGTTGGACAAGGATTTGACTTATGAGGAGGAGCTGGTAGCCATTCTAGACCGACAGGTTCATCAGTTGAGGTCGAAGAGTTACCCTTCAGTTCGAGTGCAGTGGAGAGGTCAGCCTGTTGAGGCAGCTACTTGGGAGTCCGAGTCAGACAAGTGGAGTAGATATCCCCACTTGTTCGCCAGTTCAGATTTGCTATGTCCGTTCGAAGATGAACGTTTGTTTTAGAGGTGGAGATTGTGATGACCCTTTGGGTCATCTTGTGATTTAAGACTCTATTCCGCGCTCGTTAGCCTTAAAAACCTTATTTTTACTCACCTCGATTTACATGTGCAATCCGGGCGTAAATCCAGAAAGCCTTTGTGTGGAAATTTTTGAAATAATAATTTTTAGGATTTAAAAGTGATTTTTAGTTGACTTTGGTCAATGTATTGAGTAAACGGACCCAGACCCGGGTTCTAACGGTACCAGAAGGTCCGTAGTAAAATATAGGACTTGGGCGTATGCCTGGAATCGAATTCCGAGGTCCCTTGCTCGAGAAATAGATTTTGATGAAAATTGTAAGACTGAAATTCTAAGGATTTAAAGAAATTGATTAATGTTTGATTTCGTTGGTATCAAGCCCGTATTTTGGTTCCGGATCCTGGTACATGTTTAATATAATATATAAGTCATGTCTGTGAAATTTGGTGGAAATCAGAGTTGATTTGACGTGATTCGGATATTCGATTGAGAAGATAGTAATTTTGAAATGTTCTTGAGAAATTCATGAGTTTTGGTACTAAATCCGTAGTTCTAGGTGTTATTTTTGTAATTTGATCACTCGAACAAGTCATATGATATTTTTTGACTTGCGTGCATTTTTGGTTTGGATCCCCGAGGGCTCGGGTGAGTTTCGGGTAGGCTATGAGGTGTTTAGGACTTAGGAAAATTTTGCTGGTGTAGAACTACCTGTTGTAGGACTCTGATCTCACAATTGCGAGATCAGGCATCGCAGTTGCTAGATCAGGCATCGCAAATGCGATCATAGCATGCTTGGCAATTGCGAGGCTTTTATCGCAAATGCGAATAAAGGCTAGGCCATGGAGTCTTCACAATTGCGAGTAAATCTTCGCATTTGCGAGGTAAGTGGGGAGGGGCAGTCATCGCAAATGCCAACAAACCTTCGCATTTGCGAAGTGTATCTGGGAAAGAGGTCTTTGCAATTACGCCCAAATGGTTCGCATTTGAGACAACAGCAAATGCGACAAGTTCGCATTTGCGAAACCTTTCTCGCATTTGCGAGATTAGCAATTGTGAAGCTCAGGTCGCAATTGCGACATCTACAACTGATAACTTTGGACTTAGATGAGATTTTTCATTCGTTCTCCCATTTTTCAAAACCTAACCTTCAAGAGGCGATTTCCAAAGACCAAATCTTCTCCAAATCATAGGTAAGTGATACTTAACTCTTTTCTTTAAATCTTTTACTTCCTTTAACAAGATTTCAACTTAGAATCTAGGATTATTATGGTGGAATTGGGGATTTTGGGTAGAAAACTAGGGATTTCAAAATTTGGGGATTTAGACTTCAAATTAAGGTCGGATTCCAAAACCAATTGTGTATCCGGGCTCAGGGGTGAATGGATAATCGGGTTTTGGTCCGAATGTCGGGTTTGGACCAAGCGATCCCGGGTGTTGACTTTTGTTGACTTTTTAAAATATGAACTAACTTGAACCGTAGTTATCGGGGATGATTCCTAAGGCTTATGTTGAATCACTTGGTTGGAAATTTGCTAGATATTGTGGACTCGGAGGCTAATTTGAAAGGCAAAGTTGTGATTGAGCGTTAAGTGATATTGGGAGCGAGGTAAGTGTTGTGTCTAACTTTGGCTTGAGGGAATAGGTATTGTGTGATTATTTGCTACGTGCTTGTTGTTGAATACGATGTATAGGTGAGGTGACGAGCAGCTATGCGTTGTGGTCGAGTCATAGCATGCGAGTGAAATTCCATTCTTGCAAATTTTGTAGTCTTAAATCCTATTATCCATGCTTATTGTTGTTATTGAAATGATGGGAGACTTATATCCGGTTCCACCGGGGTTGGTAAATTTGTGAATTGCATCAAGGTTGAGTTGTTAAATTGTGAAATAAATCATTGATGAAATATTAATTTCTTTGTGAAACTTCTCTTGATCCATTGTTATTGATTATGTGAATTGTGAAGAAGAGTGTAAAGCACGAAGGGTGATGCCGTGCATGATTTATTCATATTTTAAGGAAGAGTGTAAAGCACGAAGCGTGATGTCGTGCATGATTTATTCATATTGTGAGGAAGAGTGTAAAGCACGACCGTGCCATGATATGTGAGTGTTAATGCACGAAGGGTGATGTCGTGCCATGATATGAGAGTGATAAAGCACGAAGGGTGATGCTGTGTATATTATGTGAGGTTTAATGCACTAAGGGTGATGCCGTGCCATTTTATTTATATATTGGTGAGGTCGAGAGTAAAAGCACGAAGGATGATGCCGTGCAGTTTTCCTTTGTTGTCTTAATTGCTTAATTTATTTAAGGATCTCCATTCAAATTGTGCCTTTTTATTGTTTCTCACTTCTTATATTGTGATTCCCCAGTGCATGTTCCCTTCCCATTATTTCTGCTTTATTCCTTTGTTTACCGTTATTGCCATTAGCATGATTATACTGTTAAGGTTTTATGTGGTGTCTTGTCATAGCCTCGTCACTACTTCTCTGAGGTTAGGCTCAACAATTACCAGTACATGGGCTCGGTTGTACTGATGCTGCACTCTGCACTTTCTGTGCAGATCCAGGTATAGGTGTGAGATGATTCTGATTCGTAGTTGACTTCACTGCAGGAAACCCGAGGTAGATCTACCGACGTCTGCAGATTCCTGGAGCCCCTTCCTTTATATTCATTCACTGTTTATTTATTTCACAAATAATTTTACATATTTCTTTCAGCTAAATACTTGTAGTAAATTCTTAGTAGTCCGTGAGTTGTGACTCCACAACCTGGGTAGCTAGACAAACAGTTTTCACATGCGCAGTATTACTATGCAAGTTTCGTTTCTTACTTTAATTATTATGTGTTGAGTTGTAGTGGTTCTCAGTATTTTTGTAAGATTAGTATGTTGCAAACTTCTAATGTTGGCTTTCCTAGCAAGTGCAGCGTTAGGCGCCATCATGGTCCCGACAGTGGGAATACGGGTTGTGACAAGTTGGTATCAGAGCACTAGGTTGCCTAGGTCTCACAATTCATGGACAAGCTTAGTAGAGTCTGGGGGATCGGTACGGAGACGTCTGTACTTATCTCCTAAAGGCTATAAAGATAGGAACAAGTTCACTTTTATTCAACTCTGTCATTCGATTCGTGTTGTCCCACTACTGATTGAACTCTTCTATTCTTATTCTTTCGCAGATGGCGAGAACACGTACCGCTTCTTCCGCTGATCAGCAACAGGATCCTCCAGCAGCAACTCTTACAAGGGGAAGAGGCCGAGTCCATGCCAGAGGCCGAGGCAGGGGCAGGGCTCAGCCCAGGGCCAAAGCAATAGCTCCAGCTGTGGAGCCTCAAATAGAGCTTGGTGAGGGGGCTCCAGCTCAGACCGTTCCGGAGGGACCAAATCAGGTCCTAGAGGGGTTTATTTCTACCCCGGTACTTCAGGATGCCTTGGTCCGACTAGTGGTCCTTATGGAGAGTGTAGCCCAGACTGGCGCATTCCCCGTGGCAGCAGCCGTATCTTAGGCTGGAGGAGGAGCCCAGACTCCTGCCACCCACATTCCGGAGCAGGTGGTTCCCTAGTTTCAGACCCCAGCAGCTCATCCAGTTGGGGTAGTTCAACCAGTTGTTGCAGCACCGCCCCGTGATGGGACAACTATGTCCTTCGAGGTCTTGTGGAGATTGGATAGGCTTACCAAGATTTTCCCAGTCCATTTCAGCAGTGCCACTTCAGAGGATCCCCAGGAGTACCTTGATAGCTGCCATGAGGTTTTTCGGAACATGGGTATATTAGAGACCAATGGGGTCAATTTTTCTGCCTTCCAGATGACTGGTTCCGCCAAGAAATGGTGGAGAGACTATTTGTTGACTAGACCAGCTGGGTCGCCTGCTCTTACTTGGTATCAGTTTTCACATCTCTTCTTGGAGAAGTTCCTGCCTATCACTACTAGAGAGGAGCGTCATTGTCAGTTTGAGCGTCTCCAGCAGGGCAGCATGACTGTTACTAGGGGTGTTTATAAAAACTTGAAAAACCGAACCAAACCGACCAAAGAAACCGATACTTTTTAGGTTTGGTTTGGTTTTGGTTTTGAATTTTAAAAACTGATCAAATTTGATTTGGTTTTGGTTTTAATCAAAAAATAACCGAAAAGAACCGAACCAAACCGACAATAAAAGTAGCTATTTAAATTTATTATTACACCTATATATATATATATATCTATATTTTATAAAAAAATTCTAAAATCTTATGGTACATATTAGTCATTTATATTTTTAGTCTAGTTCTTTGCTACTATAATAATCTAATTCTTTGCCTATACATTCTAGTTTGAATGGTAGTTTTCTGCTAAGTACAAGAATTTATTTCGTGTTAAAAATAATCGATTTTTTATTGAGTACTTTAATTATTCATCACTATTTGATTCAATTATCATCAATATATCTTGGTAAATGATAGATTTCTCAAAGAGCAGATGATTTGATAGTGTTACATTCAAAATGTAGTCGCCGAAACATATGTTTGGTAGTGTATGTCTCATATTTAAGAAAAAAGCCGACGAATAACCAAAAAACTGAAAAACCGACAAAAACCGAATAAAACAGAATCGATAAAAACCGACTTAATTGGTTTGGTTTAGTTCCAATATTTAAAAAACCGAATTACTTGGTTTGGTTTCTTTTTAGGGAAAATCCGACCTAAACCGAACCATGAACACCCCTAAATATTACTCAGTACGAGACTCGTTCGGGGATTTGGCCCGTCATGCTGTTCTTGTTCTCCCCACAGAGAGAGAGAGAGAGGGTGAGGAGATTTATTGAGGGTCTTGCTCAGCCTATCAAATTGTAGATGGCTAAGGAGATGGGGAGCGAGATCTCTTTCCAGGATGCGGCCAATGTGGCCCGGCGAGTTGAGATGGTTCTTGGATTGGGAGGTCAGGGGGTCAGACAAGAGACCTCGCCATTCCGGTGGATTCAGAGGTGCCTCATATGGAGGCGTACTTATGGTAGAGGCCGTCCTTCCAGACCATTTCATTCAGCACTTCAGGCATCCCACGGTGCCCCAGGTGGTCGTGGCCCTTACATGCCTTATTCTGATCAGCCAGCTCCTATTAGTGCACCTCCTCTTCAGAGTTCTAAGGGTGGTTATTCAGGTCGACAGGGTCAGTTTGCCGGCCAACAGTCTCAAAAGCCAATGTCATGCTATACTTGTGGTGACCCGAGGCACATTGCTAGGTATTTTCCTCATGCGTCGAGCGGTTCACAGTACCAGGGTTCTCGTGCCATGGTTCTGGCACCAGCTACCGCACCACTTACCCAGCCAGCCAGGGGTAGGGGTCAGGTAGCCAGAGGTAGGGGCCAGATTGTTGGAGGTGGAGGTCAGGCCGGTAGAGGTGGAGGCCCGCCAGTCATAGGTCATCCCAGAGACATGGTTTAGGGTGGTGGGGCCCATCTCCGATGTTATGCATTTCCATCCAGACCTGAGGCGGAGTCCTCCGATGCTGTTATCACACGTACTGTTTCAGTTTGTAGTAGAGATGCTTCAGTTCTGTTTGATCTGGGGTCTACTTACTCCTATGTGTCATCTTACTTTGCTTGATATTTGGTTGTGCCCCGTGATTCTTTGAGCACCCCTATATATGTGTCCACGCCCGTGGGGGATGCTATTTTCATAGATCTTGTATATCGTTCGTGTGTGGTCGTTATTGGGGGTCTTGAGACCAGTGTAGACCTTTTTCTCCTTGATATGGTTGATTTCGATGTCATATTGGGCATGGATTGGCTGTCACCTTATTACGCTATCTTGGACTGTCACGCCAAGACTGTGACATTAGCCTTGTTGATACCCAATTTTTCCCATATATATATATATATATATATGG
>MDKJ01301339.1:0-24981 GCA_005239525.1 Nicotiana knightiana
TACAAAAGATATAATATAATTGTCCCACTGTCTAGAAGAAATAGACGGGAATAACAAAAGAAATTCCATGGTGCTGCTGAAGATTTGTCAGGAGAAGAAGCTCACTATGAAGTCAGGTCCAATCTATACTCAGAATCGAGCTCCGGTCGGATAACCAGATGCACCAGCCTCAGACCCTGTACAATTAAGTACAGAAGCGTTGGCACGACCCAAAATCCATAAGGTCGTGATGGCGCAGGACATCATTGTCAAGCAAGCCAATCATTAATTAATTGAAATAATTTCCTGTTTTAGCAATTATGAAAAACATTACCTTTCACTTTATTACATAGTAACACATAAAATCCGTTAAGTAAATATAATGGTTTAAATAGTCCTATTTTAGCAAATACATCCCAACACATCCCAGAACCCGGTGTCACAAGTACATGAGCATTTTCTAAGAATTTTACAATTTCTACAAAGCTTGTCCGAAATACAAGTGGATAAGGAAAATTAAAATAATGTAATACAGTATGAGGGAGACTCCGTCAGCTGCGGATCGCCTCCGGATGATGCAGCTCGCTTAAGTCTCCAAATCCACCACATCGCTATGAAGGTACCTATGCAATAAAATGCACAGCAAGTGTAGCATGAGTACAAAAACAACGTGTACTCAGTAAGTCACCCGCCTAACCTCAGAGAGGTAGTGACGAGAGGTCAAATTAGACACTTGCTAAAGGTCAATTTAATATATTTAAGTGTGACGCTAAGCATGATTATCATAGGCAATTTATTAAAATCGGGAATAAATAATATCAACTCTTTCCACATTTAACACTTTAAATCTTCATCATATTAATATCAATTAATCAACATGGTTGAATTTATCAAATAACAATAATCAACCGGAAGGAACAACTTCTTTCAAAAATCTTTAATAACTTTAAATCTCTGTCATTTCAGTTGACAACTTAAAATTTCAGGCAAGTAATCAGGCAAAATCACAGCAAATACGCAGTAAATATCATGCGCAAGCAATGCCGAGGGTCGAACTGCGCGTACCAACAATAATAAAATGTGCACTGTCGAGGGTCGAACGGCTCGAACCATAGACGCATCTATCTGCCCCGCTCGCGAATCGATCATGCGACGCGGTTATACATAAATACAAGGTTATCCTGCTCGCGAATCATACATGCGACTCAGGCACCCGTAGATACACATATTCAGACAATAAGTCCACATTTTTATCAAGAAAGCATTTTCTCAGGAAAGTGGTAAAATTCTTCTTAAAGGAACACGAGAAATAGCATTTAAATATTTGTTTTGAAACTCATTTTCCAAGTTTAATAATATTCAATAATATAACCTTATCAGGTATACAATTATCCACGTAGGAAATCAAATTTTCTTTCTAGATGATTAATAAAATGAACCCTAGTCTTCTTAGATATTCAATTACTATTTTGATCATATTAGCGGTCTAATATTACGGGCAATATCACAAGTACCACAAGTAAGGCATGTTGGTGGGTCCTAGTCTACCCGGACATGGCATAATAGTAGCTACGCACGGACACCCGTCACCTCGTGCATACGTAGCCCCCGAAGATAATAACACATACTTAATTAGTTCACCTAGGGGGACAATTCCCCTTCAGAAAGTTAGAAAGGAGACTTACCTCGCTCCGAAATTCCATAACCGACCTCTAAGCCCTTCCGATGACTCAAATCGTTGCACAACGCTCCGAAACTATCCAAAAAATGACAAACCAATGAAAATATACTCTAATAATTGCAACAATTCCAAATTATAAAATTTCCCAACTCCGCTCAGCGAAATGACCAAAATGCCCTCGAGCCCACGTGCCCGGAATCCGAAATTCCTCGAAGATAAATTCTACCCATAGCTTTACTAGTTCAAATATACGATTTACACTAAATTCTATGCTCAAATTCGTGGCTAAAAATCCAAATTACCATTTCTAGGTTTTCTTCAATATTTTCCAAATTTTTCCACAATTTTCATGTATAATTCCATGCAATAACCTTGTATTAACTTAGAAACATGAAGGAGTTACTTACCTTGTGATCCCTGACAAAAAACCTCTCTTGAAGGTCCTCCAAAATCGTCCACACCAAGTGAAAAATGAAGAAATGGACAACAAATCTCGATTTTAAAACATTCTGCCCAGGCCATTTTTCGCACCTGCACCCCATAGCCCGCATTTGCGGCTTCGCAGGTGCGGAAATGTCATCGCACCTGCGCTCCCACCCGGACCATCACTTCTTCGCACCTGCAGTGCCATAGCCGCACCTGCGGCCAAAGCCTCGCAGGTGCGGTCACACCAGATGAAAACAAGTTCCAGCCTTCTTCAAACTCTCAACTTGATCCGTTAACCACCCGGAATCCACCTGAGGCCCCCGGGACCCCGTCCAATTATACCAACCTGTTCCAAAACATAATGCGGACATGCTCGAGGCCTCAAATCACGTCAAACAACATCGAAACCACGAATCGCACCCAAATCCCAACTTTATGAACTTAGAAATTTCCAACTACTACATCCGATGCCGAAACCTATCAAATTACCTTTGATTGACCCCAAATTTTGCACACAAGTCATATTCAACATTACAGACCTGCTCCAACTTCTGGAATCGCATTCCGACCCACATATCAAAATTTCCACTTCCGGTCGGATTTCTCGAAAATCTTCAAATTTCTATCTTTAGCCAAATAACTTCAAAATGACCTACGGACATCCAAATTCACTTCTGATCGCACTCCCAACTCCAGAATCACCATACGAAGCTATTCCCAGACTTGGAATCCCAAACGGATATCAACATCACTGAAATGCGCTTCAAGACAAACTTAGGAAATTCCTTCAAAAATGTTGACTTCCAGAATATACGCCGAAACGCTCCCGGGTTATCCAAAACCCAATCTGGACATACGCCCAAGTCCGAAATCATCATACGAACCTGCTGGAACCTTCAAATCCTGATTCGGAGGTCGTTTACTCAAGATTCCAATCTTAGTCAATTTCTCCAACTTAAGGCTTCTGAAATGAGAATTTTGTTTCCAAACCAACTCTAAACTTTCCGAAATTCAATTTCAACCACACCTACAAGTCATAACACCTGAAATGGAGCTGCTCACGACTTCAAACCGTTGAACGACGCGCTAGAGCTCAAAACGACCAGTCGGGTCGTTACATTCTCCCCCACTTAAACAGACGTTCGTCCTCGAACGTGCTAAGAACTGCTTTGGAGTTATCTTAAATAACTGTTTAACATTTCGAGCACCTGCCCGTGCTACCACAACCCGGTTGAGTACATTAGCTTGATCAAATCTGAAGATTTCTTCTTTTATCCATATAATAAGCTCAGAACCTAGTTCCAATACCTGAAATTTTCTCTGCCAGTTCTAGTTCCAATATATTAACACCGTATCAACTACCACACGATATACCAGAACATGACTCCATACCTTTGCTGAATTAGCACCATGCATCGTAAAATTCATCATCTAACCACAATGACGTTCCCTAAACCTTAATAGCCAAAACTCCACGAATCTGATGCTCCCAATGCACCTCATGGTATATATACGTACATCCTGCTATAATGCTAACGATACGCACAATGGAGGAGATGTGTAGAAATTCATACCCAACTGCAGAGTTAACAAATGATTGAATATCTCATCTTGACTAGAATCATCACCTCGTTATGAACCTGAATAATGGTATTTGTTCTTTAATATACACTTCACATAACCTTATCGCACTGATCCCTGATACAAAAATCTCGTCTCACCCAGTATGAACTGCTCAGAAAACAAATCACCCCAAACATGACCAACAGCCTCACATAATACCACATCGCGCCAATAGGCCATAACTCGAACATGATAATAAGAAACGACTCCGGAAGGGACTATTCAACTCACGCAACTAATATGAACTTTTCTCAAAAAATAGGAAGTAGAACATAAAAAAAATAAATATAGTAACCTTACTCATCATCACACTGTTGCGGCATGCAACCCGATCCAAATAACATACACGTGGTGACGTGCCACCCGATCCACACATAAAATTTACATAAGAAGATATATATACGGAGCTGATTTGCTCACTATTACAAATTACTGAATATCGATCATAAGCACGCTAAGTGCATAATACCATCCTGGGGAGACTGATAAAGCCGTATGCTACAACACTCAAGAACAACTGAGGTGCGATATATATATATATATATATATATATATATATATATATATACATTCTGGATCTCGAGAGCTATCCTTCTCACATAACATCCCCACTACGCGGGACCTCAACACATAGGAAATTATCAAGCTGTTTCACAACTCACACGGCACAATCATAATATCGCATGAATTTGACGAAGACAGAACAACATCCGCTGTTCTAATACCTTCCCATGAAAAGCACTCCATTGAAATGAACATGCTTGGCTCCTACGGAGCCCATAATCACTTTTAAATCCATCCGCAAACATCGAGTCTACCTTGCTCGCACCAAACTAAGCTAATAGCTTTACCTGGGTCCATATTAACCCACTTTCTCTCATAATACACGAGAACAACCATCATCACCATGACAAACACCCCATAATCCACATTCAACTGAACTGAACACTCTCCAGGCATACATTCTCAAATAGGCAATGTTGCACTTCCTTATACTTGGTCTAAATCTTCAATCAATCAGGTGACTACATGTCACACTTATACAATCTTCCCGTGGTAACGCTTCCACGACCTTCCACACAAGGTAGCAAGTCTGCACATCCACCACTGGCCATACTAACGATGTATGACAAATCAAGAACCATAACCAGGGTACCAAGCCTCTTCCACCGAATATCGATCTCCGGTGACACTGAAGATAACACTAGCTTACTCTGAACTTTCCTTGCTCTTACGAGCTCATGAAATCCTTATTAACACCGAACCGCAATCTCGATTCTTGCTCCCAATTACATACTGCTTACCGCACCTAACCTGCCAATATGAGGTAGCGCAAGAATTCCGTCATAACTTCTGAACCACCAATAGGATGAACACTTCATCATATAGAGACATTTTACTTAACTCAATTCAAGAGTACCATCTCAACACACGAGTGAATTCTCACAATCAGCCAACATGCAAATCCTTAAGTAGTAGTCTATACCACCACAACCCTTTCGGGATCCGCCTACACCTGACAGGCCATAGCACTCAAATGCTCCCACATGAAATCCATTACGACGGCCGACAAGCCCTGTGCACACCGACATAAACCACATGCATAACTTAATCACATCGAAGGAACTGATCACTGTCGTAAATGTGCCATTTCAACCATGGCTAATCAATCTATCTTCTTTTAATCATCTTCAATTGCCTAAGGAATAATAGCAACTTCCTTCAACTCATAGAAAACTCAACCCTCACTCATCCCGAGTGACCTTGATTCATGAGACTATGATGCCTAAATCCCGCAACCCATCTCATACCCTCCTGATAATCTTTCTACAATCCGGAGTTTATTCCCCTCACTCCTCCAATACTATCCTGCACGCTGAAACATATCGTAGAACCCCAACCATTTTCTTTTCTTAGGAATTACGCTGCATAAGCTCAATCCTCGATCATATTGCTGTCTGAAACCCTTAAACGCTGTATTCTTAACTTTGAATTCACTAGGACCGCTATTGAGAGTCACCCACTCTTACTGGTCCCGAATACAATCAACTCCAAGGCTATCCTAGCACATGAACACCCTTTTCAATGAAACACGTGACCGAGTCACTATCTTGACAACTCACCTATGCCTTAAGCAAAATTATAAATCTTCCAAAGCCTAAACCTGGTCCGACAGGGCCAACTTTTGCACGCATTCATCAAATCCCACGCACAATCACCATTTTACTCCTTTCCCTTAGCTGTAATAACTTGCTAACATGCCGACAATCCGCAACCCTATGATAATAAAATCCTGCAACCCAACTGCAAATGGTGGGACTCCCGCACTTAGCCCGAAGCTACTCCTTGCACCACTCTAGACCCTGCCGAGATCCTTTCTTCTTTGTTAACATTATCTTGCTCAACAAATCCGTCCAATCCCTCCAAATTATCTTGTTAGCACTCCCTAAATACTAAAATTCTCTAGCATCATTCACACATTTTTCCTCCTACCGAAAAGCCACTAGGACCCCTCACAGAGACTTGCTAACCATGCCACCGCTAACCTATTCATAGGAGATAACCCACTTTTGGAAATCACCAACTGACACCTTCCAACGACGTCGTACTGCACACCCTCTACAACATCAATATCCCATCCTAAGTCTTTTCCAATTCACCAACTTTACTTGTATGTCTGCTCCTCATGGACATCTACTAAATGCGCGACAATATCTTCTATTTCCAAGCTATGCTTCCGCTCCCCCACTTTGTGACTGCTCGACTTTCGCTTCTTACACCTGGCCTCCTAGAAATGGAACCACCGCCTAGCCTCACTTCAGGATCATTCTCTGTAGCTGTTAAACTAGCAGATCACCACGACTTCAAACTCTCCGAAGATCACCTTTCTCGAGCTACATTCTTTATCAATACTTATCCAACACTGAACCACTGCACCTCACGATCTCCGACAACCGCTTCTTCAATACTCCTTCACAATACTCTGACCCCACATAACCGAAGAAACCATAGCACCGACAAACTTAACACATTCCATTTGATCAAGGACGACGATAACACATCACAGGTGAATATCCCACCTTACTTGAAAACACCAAGTCTTACTACTTTGTCAACCCCAACCGGACCATTCATAATCCAAATGCCTTTCCTCTGCCGAAACTAAAATACCTAAATCTCGAAATCACACTCTGAGAAGACCTCCCTTCAAACCATTCATCACCCCCAACATACGGGCAAGCATTCCATCATCATATCAACATCGCGCGATAACCAATCGCAAGCATCATCACTAGCTGAGCATAGCGTTAAGGCTTTCAGAAACACAACTACTGAGCTGAAACAACATATTATTCTTCTGCAAGGAATAGACAATAGCTTCAATCAACTTCGCAGGGAGAAACATCCCGCACCGCACCCATAGCACCATTTCAATTCCTCAAATTCCTGATTCATAGCAAGTGTTTTGCGACGCGTAAGATTGAGTATGAATAAACATAGGCATAAGCCTCCAAGGAATCAAATCGCACGATGTGGAATAAAGAAGGGAAGTACTCCTAACAGTCTTGTAGCCTCTCGAAGATAAGAACAGATGTCTCCGTACCGATCCACAAGACTCTACTCGACTCGCTCATGACTCGTGAGACCTAAGGGAACCTAGTGCTCTGATACCATGTTGTCACGACCCAAAATCCATAAGGTCGTGATGGCGCCGGACATCATTGTCAGGCAAGCCAATCATTAATTAATTGAAATAATTTCCTGTTTTAGCAATTATGAAAAACATTACCTTTCACTTTATTACATAGTAACTACATAAAATCCGTTAAGTAAATACAATGGTTTAAATAGTCCTATTTTAACAAATATATCCCAACACATCCCAGAACTCGGTGTCACAAGTGCATGAGAAATTTCTAAGAATTTTACAATTTCTACAAAGCTTGTCCAAAATACAAGTGGACAAGGAAAATTAAAATAATGTAATACAGTATGAGGGACACTTCGTCAGCTGCGGATCGCCTCCGGATGATGCAGCTCGCCTAAGTCTCCAAATACGCCACATCGCTATGAAGTTACCTGTGCAATAAAATACTCAGCAAGTGTAGCATGAGTACAAAAACAACGTGTACCCAGTAAGTTGTCCACCTAACCTCAGAGAGGTAGTGACGAGAGGTTAAATTAAACACTTGCTAAAGGTCCATTTAGTATATTCAAGTGTGACGCTAAGCATGATTATCATAGGCAATTTATTAAAATCGGGAATAAATAATATCAACTCTTTCCACATTTAACACTTTAAATCTTCATCAAATTAATATCAATTAATCAACATGGGTGACTTGATCAAATAACAAATAATCAACCGGAAGGAACAACTTCTTCCAAAAATCTTTAATAACTTTAAATCTCTGTCATTTCAATTGACAACTTAAAATTTCAAGCCAGTAATCAGGAATAATCACAGCAAATACGCAGTAAATATCATGCGCAAGAAATACCGAGCGTCGAACGGCGCGGACCAAGAATAATAAACTATGTACTGCCGAGGGTCGAATGACTCGAACCATAGATGCATCTATCTGCCCCGCTCGTGAATCGATCATGCGACGCGGTTATACATAAATACAGGGTTATCCTGCTCACGAATCATACATGCGACTCGGGCACCCGTAGATACACATATTCACACAATAAGTCCACATTTTTATCAAGAAAATATTTTCTCAGGAAAATGGTAAAATTCTTCTTAAAGGAACACGAGAAATAGCATTTAATCTTTGTTTTGAAACTCATTTGCCAAGTTTAATAATATTCAATAATATAACCTTATCAGGTATACAATTATCCACGGAGGAAATCAATTTTTCTTTCTAGATGATTAAGAAAATGAACTCTAGTCTTCCTAGATATTCAATTACTATTTTGATCATATTAGCAGTCTAATATTACTGGAAAGATCACAAGTACCACAAGTAAGGCATGCTGGTGGGTCCTAGTCTACCTGGACATGGCATAATAGTAGCTACGCACGGACTCCCTTCACCTCGCGGGTACGTAGCCCCCGAAGATAATAGCACATACTTAATTAGTTCACCTAGGGGGACAATTCCCCCTCACAAAGTTAGAAAGGAGACTTACCTTGCTCCCAATTCCATAACCGGCCTCTAAGCCCTTCCGATGACTCAAATCGTTGCACAACGCTCCGAAACTATCCAAACAACGACAAAAAAATGAAAATATACTCTAATATTTGCAAAAATTTCAAATTATAAAATTTCCCAACTCTGCTCAGTGAAATGACAGAAATGCCCTCGGGCCCACGTGCCCGGAATCCGAAATTCCTCGAAGATAAATTCTACCCATAGCTTTACTAGTTCAAATATACGATTTACACTAAATTCAATGCTCAAATTTGTGACTAAAAATTCAAATTACCATTTCTAGGTTTTCTTCAATATTTTCCACAATTGTCATGCATAATTCCATGAAATAACCTTGTATTAACTTAGAAACATGAAGGAGTTACTTACCTTGTGATCCCTGACGAAAACCCTCTCTTGAAGCTCCTCCAAAATCGTCCACACCAAGTGAAAAATGAAGAAATGGCCAACAAATCTCGGTTTTAAAACATTCTGTCCAAGCCACCCATACGAAGTTATTCCCAGACTCGGAATCCCAAACGGACATACACATCACTAAAATGTGCTTCAAGCCAAACTTAGGAAATTCCTTCAAAAATGTTGACTTCCACAATATATGCCCAAACGCTCTCGGGTTATCCAAAACCCGATCCGGACATACGCCCAAGTCCGAAATCATCATACGAACCTGCTGGAACCTTCAATTCCTGATTCGGACGTCTTTTCCTCAAGATTCCAATCTTAGTCAATTTCTCCAACTCAAGGCTTCTAAAATGAGAATTTTCTTTCCAAACAAACTCTAAACTTTCCGAAATTCAATTCCGACCACACCTACAAGTCATAATACCTGAAATGGAGCTGCTCACGACTTCAAACCAATGAACGACGTGCTAGAGCTTAAAACGACCGGTCTGGTCGTTACAAGCGTAGCATGAGTACATAAATAAATATGTACCCAGTGAGTATCCCGCCTAATAACGAAGAAGTAGTGACGAGAGGTCGACTTGACACTCACTATGTCCAACAAGATATTAACAAGATATGGTAACAGAAATAGGAATACGAGGATGATAAAAACTGTAAACATTAAAGATAAATGTAACTCAAATAAATACTGGAAGTAAATAAACAACTACTACTTCATTTTCCCCCAAATATCATGTCACTTCAATACCCAAGAAAAATCATAATCAATTTAACATGCGCATACGGAATAAGGACAACAGGCCTGAGCCATCATAATAATTATATTTGTGCATTGTCAAGGGTCGAACTGCCCGAACCATAATTACATCTTTTAATCTCGTCGTGTCGTACGGCCCGGTCCTATGAGAGTGGGGGAAATAACACTCCGCTCACGGAATGTAAATTGCGAAGCGGTCAGATGCACACACAATATTATCCATAATGTATCTTTCAATATCGTCGTGGCGTACGGCCCGCTCCTATGAGAGTGGGGGAAATAACACTCTGCTTGCGGAATGTAAATTGCGAAGCGGTCTCATGCACACACAATATTCTTCATAAATTTACTTTCCAGTGAACAATTCCTTTAAATTCTCAAATTCCATGATCTCAGTGATACAAAGTCGCATATGACATAAATTCATAAAGCATATAGTTCATTTCAAGGAAAAACACAAGGCATGGTGTAGGCCTAACTACCCGGACATAACAATAATAGCCGCTAAGTATGGAATCTCGTCACTTCGTACGTACGTAGCCCCCACAAACATTAGAAGTTAGTCATTTAAATCACCTAGGGGGACAATTCCCTCTTACAAGGTTAGGAAGGAGACTCACCTCGCATCGAACCTACTCCCCGGGTCAAGAATGCGCCCATAACTCCAAACTCGTCACCCAAGGACTCGAAACTAGCCAAATGTTACGTAAATATATCAAATTATACTCAAAAGCATGGAATTATCCTATTTACTTAGCCATCTCATCCTACTTGAAGAAATCCCAAAATTCATCCTCGGGCCCGCATGCTCGGATTTCGGAAATTTTTGAAAGAATCACTTACCCATAGCCTAAGGATCGTTAATATGTGGTTTTTGTATGATTTCACTGCTAATTAACGGGTAAATTCTCGAAATTTTTCGTATAGCCCTAGGTTACTAACCAAATCCTTGAATTTCACTAATTAGGTAGTTAATTTGACTAAGAATTCATGCATTAAACTAACTTTAGGGTAGAATTCACTTACCTTTCAGTAGCTAGGTCGTGCGGATCTTTTCCAAGCTCTCAAGGTCTCTAATGGTGGAAGAAAATAGGGTGAAATGGATAAATCCCGTGTTTTAAAGAACTCACTGCCTACAGAGGGACTGCACTTGCGGTCTCGCACTTGCGAGTAAAGGCTCGCACCTGCGGAACTGGGACAAGGGGCCTGGGCTCACACTTGCGGAACTGAGTCCGCACCAGTGGCTCCGCACCTGCAGGAAAGGGCCCGCACCTCCGAGAAGAGGGCAGCCTTTCTGGAGGTCGCACCTGTGCGGCTGGGACCGCATGAGCGATCCCGCACCTGCGACTAGGCAACAACACCTGCGGTCACACCAGAATAGGTGCACCAGCAATTGCTTCAGCTGGTTTTTAGCCTCGTATGGTACCCGAGAGGCACCGGGGCCCACCTGAGCCCCCGTCCAAGTATACCGACAAGTCCCAAATCATAATATGGACTCGCTCGAGCCTTTGGAACATTCATAACAACGCTAAACTCAAAATCACACCTCAAAACCCCTAAAGATCAAACTTAAGAACTTCAAGTTCTTGGATTGCTAACAATGCACCGAATCGACCTATACTACTTGGAATGACATCAAATTTTGCAAGCAAGTCGTAAATGACATAACGGAACTATTCCCGGTGTCGGAATTCTGTTTGGACCTCGATAACACAAAAACACGTCCCAAACCACAATATGAACTTAAGGAAACTCTTATTTTGCTATTGGGTGCTGAAACGCTCCCGGGTAATCCAAAACCCATTCCGAACATACGCCCAAGTCCGAAATCATCATACGAAGCTACCGGAACTGTCGAAACTCAATTCTGAGGTCATTTACTAAAAAATGTTGACCGAAGTCAAACTTGGACTTGGTCAACCTTAAGGAACCACGTGCTCCTATATCACTCTAAATACTTACGAATCCCGAACCACCCGCCTCCCGCAAGTCATAAATCACAATAAGCCGCTATGGGAAGTTTCATTTAGGGGAACGGGGTTCGATAATGCAAAACGACCGATCGGGTCGTTACATTTTCCACCTCTTAAACAAACGTTTATCCTCGAATGGGTCTAGAATCATACCTGAAGTGTTGAATAAGTGCGGATATCTGCTCCGCATGTCCTCCTCCGAATCCCAAGTCGCCTCCTCGACTGGTTGGCCCCTCCGCTGGATCTTTACGGCAGAAACTCTCTTGGATCTCAACTGGCGATCCTGCCTGTCAATAATAGCAACTGGCTCCTCCTCGTAGCCTAACCTCTCATCCAACTGAATAGTGCTGAAATCAACCACGTGAGAGAAGTCGGCATGGTACCTCCGGAGCGCATCCGTAGGTGTAACGACCGGGGCGGTTGTTCCGTGAGATTAGCCTCGTTTCCCCCGTTTCTGCTTTATCATATGTTTCTTAGCCTATTTATGTTGTGTTGGGTCAGTTGGTTCGGGTTCGGAGTGGTCGTGGTGAGAATTGAGACACTTAGTCTCTTAAATTAGCTTAATAGTTGAAAAAGTCAACTGAGAATTTACTTAATGGTAAATGACCTCGGAATGCGGATTTTGGCTCGGATAGCTTCATTAGTTGATTTGGGACATAGGAGTGCGTTCGGAATGAAGTTTTGGTGTCCGGTGTAGAATTATGCTTGAATTGGCGAAAGTTAGTTTTTGGCGATTTTCGGTCGGTAGTGAAAAATAGGCTATCGGGGTCGGAGTGGAATTTCGACATTTGGAACAGGTTCGTAATATCATTTTGGATATGTGTGCAAATTTTCATGTCAATCGGATGTGTTTTGGTTGGTTTCGGCATCATTGGCGAAATTTAGAAGTTTTAAAGTTCATAGGTTTGAATTTGATGTTATTTTGGTGTTTTCGTGTTATTTTTGGTGTTTCAAAGGCTCGACTAAGTTTGAATTATGCTATGGGGTATGTTGGTATGTTTGGTTGGGGCCCCGAGGGGCTCGGGATTGATTTTGTATGGTTAGCGGAGGTTTGAACTTAGGAAATTGCAGAAAATAGATGCTGGTGTTAATCTTCTGGTGTGGCCGCACCTGCGGATGGGTAGCCGCAGGTGTGAAGATAGGCCAGGCAAGAGGGATCCGTAGGTGCGAAGCATGGGACGCACCTGCGAAGCCACAGGTGCGAATTTTGGACTGTTAGTGGGTTTTCGCAGGTGCGCACCTGGGACCGCAGGTGCAGATTAACTGGGCAGAACAGTATAAAATGGTGCCTCCGCGAATATTTTGGAATTTCCTCCATTGTTGCATGCGGATTTAGCTGGGTTGAGAGCAAACTGAAGGGGAAATTCGAAGGACGTCAGTGGAGGTAAGTTCCCGGATCATAAAACTCGTCTCTTGTTTTTTTGTGCCGGATTAAGCTTGAAACTTGAGGAAATTAAAGTAGAAAAGTGGGGAAAATGGGGGAAGTTTGAAAAAAAAATTTGGCGATTTGAGTAGGCAATTGTGGTCCGATTGTGGTGTTCTTGGTATGTGTAGAATCGTGAGAGGACGAGGTTTTTAGTGATATAAATTTTATTGAATTCCAAGACGTGGGCCCGGGGCTCAGGTTTGGCCGAATTTCGAGAATTCTGTATAAATTTATAGTTTTCGATTGGGTTTTGTTCCTTTAGCGTATATTGATTATGTTAATCTGATTTTGGTTAGATTCGGAGTAATCGGGAGCCAATATGAGGGGCAAGAGCATCGCGGATTAGTATTGTGGCCCGGTAGAGGTAAGTAATGGTTATAAATCTTGTCTCGAGGGTATGAAACCCCGGACTTCATATTTCTCATTGTTTTTAGAATGGTGCACATGTCGGATGACGAGTATATGGCGCGCACTGATTTTTGGATTGGACTTGGTCCTCTCCGCGGAAACTATTGAGTTGCGTATTTTACTCTAAATCATATGTTAAATTGTGTTCTAAAGACTATTGCTATATTTGGGCTATAAGCCATGTTTGGGGCCTCGTTCCGACTTGTTTAGACCCCTTAGGGGCTTTTTTTTACTGCTATTTCCTCACTGTTGATTTAGGATTGGCACTCAGTCATATTGTGTTTAACTATTTTTGAAACTCATCCTTATTTACACTTTTTTGAGATATAAAATGATGTTTTGGGTCGAGTACCCCGTTTTACTGATACTCCCGAGGGGCTTTTGAGAGGTTCTGACTAAGTGAGGCTGAGGGCCTAATTGTGAGGATATGATACGCCACGAGGTGGCTTGATATTAGCACTTGGGCTGAAGGAGCCCCTCCGGAGTCTATACACACCCTTAGTGAGCAGGTACCTACTGAGTGTAAGTGCTTAGTGTCGAGTGCCGAGTGATGAGTGATTGGGAGGCATGAGTGACAGTGAGGTTGCCCAAGGGCTGATACTAAGTGGTTGTGAGGTGCTGAGTGATGTTCTGCCCGAGGGGCGATTTATGTCATGTTTTGCCCGAGGGGCTACATTTGATTTATTTCATTTTACACTAAATCCTTCGGTTATTTTTATTTCTGAAATTGTTGGAAAACACATTTTTCAAAGGATTTTTCTGAAGTTGGTTTTAAGGCATGATGATTTCATATATCTATGTATATACTGTTGGAAAGAAATGATGTGCATATTGTGAACTGATGATATTAATTTTTATGTGTTTCTTGCCGTTTAGACTTGATTTATTCTCATTACTACTGAGTTGGCATACTCACACTACTCCCTGCACCCTATGTGCAGATTCAGGTGTTGTTACCGAGCGTTAGCCATCTATTCCGTGTGGAACCGGAGTTCGGGATATAGAGGTAGTTATTCAGCGTCCGCAGCATCTCTTTTTTTTCCTTCTTTTGTTGTATCTAGCTATTCGTTCGGAGATTTTGTAATATAATAGTAGACTTGTTGGTATATTTCTTAGATGCTCATGACATGTTGACTCCGAATTTTGGCGATGGTTTAGACTATTTAGCTGTTTATTTTTCCTAATGAATTCAGTAATTCTATATACTTTATGAATTGTTGAAATTTGTTGGGATTTTGGAAAGAACTGTAATTATGTGATTATTGGCTAGCCTAGTTCCATGATAGGCATCATCACGGCCAGTTTAGGATTTGGGATCGTGACAGTAGGTCTATGCATGACATGACCAAACAATCGCAAGCGACATTCTCTCATTTTATTCTCAATATGTGCTACTTGCACCTTCTGGTGAATGTAGTCATTTTTAATCTTATCTAATAATGTATGACCGCACATCTATTTTAGTGTCCGTATCATTATAACACTCATCTTGTGAATATAGACTTTAGCCATCCAACATTCACTATCTTAAAACATTACATATCTTATAATTGTCCTATAGAACTAACCTTTCACTTTGGTAGGTGTATAACCTAAAATTTGATTATTGATTAAGCAACTAAATTTATGTGATTAGGCCACAAGCAACTTAATTAAACTAAGATATGATTCTTTACTGATAAAAAATAATATAATGATAATAACAATTTTAGTAAAATAATAAAATTAGCAAATAACGAGAGAAAGAGAAAGATTCTTACTGATTAATCCCCGGTGGTCGAAAGCTAATGAATAGTATGGACAATCAATTGAAAGAGAGAGAGAGAGAGAGAGAGAGAGAGAGAGAGAGAGTTTTAATAATAATTTAGTATAGTAATTGAAGGAGAATAAGAATTGGGTTGTAATGTTGGGAAAATAATTAGAATAACTAAGTGTCACGATCCAAAAATCACAGGTCATGATGGAACCTAACTTGACCTGCTAGGTAAGCCAATTAACAAAAAAAACAAAATAAATAAACTTATAGAAAATTTAATTATGATTTATCTTAAATGTTACAAACTCTTCCCAAGAATTGGTAGTACGACTCATGAGCTTCTACGACTTAGAATAATGTCACGACCCAAATTCCCCCAACCTTAGGGGTCGTGATGGCGCCTAACACTACACTTGCTAGGCAAGCCAATGTTAGAATTCGATTAACTACTTTGCATTTATTATCCATTTAGACATAATAAAATAATCTAAAGTACACTGAATCCATTGCATAGCGGTAATTAATTTTCAAAGATAAATTAATAAGCAATTGAATAAAACGAACCACGAACTAATTATATAGATAAATTCAAAAACTACCCCAGAGTCTGCTGTCACAATTCACGAACTACTAAAGAATACTACATATACTTGCCTGCAAGAATAATGTAAATGTTCTGAATATAATAAAACAGTGTTTATGAAGATAGGAGAAGACTCTCAGGATCTGCGAACGCCGGTAGATATACCTCGTGTCTCCAAGTAATTGAATAGCCGCTCTAAATATCTCTACAGCTGGCATGTACCTGGATCTGCACAAAAGAGTTCAGAGTGTAGTATCAGTACAACTGACCCCATGTACTAAGTAAGTACCGAGCCTAACCTCGACGAAGTAGTGACGAGGATATGGTGAGGCTTTAGCAATATAACCTGTGACAATAATATGTAAAGCAAGAAGGCAATCTAAACAAATAATTAAGTACTGCAACAATAATAAAATAATTCAGCCGCCTTTTCTCAGGCCTCATCTATAACCAATTCTCAAATAACTTCCAAGTTTCCAAACTTTAAACTTTAAATAAAAATGGTGCCGAAAATATGAAGAATAGTAAAATAAACATTTAAGCCTTTCAAATATTTATTTTCTTTGAAATTCAGTAAAAATATAAATTTTCTCCCTTATTTCTCCTTGTTGCGGCGTGCAACCCACTCCCACATGTCCACCCTTATTGCTCCTCCCTAAATATATCACCCTTATTACTCTTTTTGCGGCGTGCAACCCGATCCCTCATGTCCACCCTTATCACTCCTTGTTGCAGCGTGCAACCCGCTCCCACCAGACATCTCATATCAGTTTATTCATAAATTTCACAACTTAGGCCAAGCCTTTCACAATATTTTTGTCTCAACAATTATAAATAAGAAACTGTATTTTTCTCATAACTTCATCAATATCCTCTCAACCATGAAACCAACAGGAGCATAAATAAGCATATATATATCTCGTAAAAACAATGCCAAACCGCTCAACAACCAATACTGTTTCCAAAATAACCACAGGAATATTTAACAACAAAATAACAAGGCCAAGTAGTCATAGAAACAATAATGAACATAGAACAATTAAGACAAGAATCAATTAAGTTGGGAACGGAAAAGGGATCATGTTTAACAGGCAATTTGGCGGTGCATAGATACTCGTCACTTCATGCATTTCACATAGCAAACAAGTGGAGTTTCCTATTCCCTCAAGTCAAAGTTAGACCAAACACTTACCTCAATTTTTGAGGTCACTCACTGCTCAATTATAGCTTTTCCTTTAGAATCTTTCTCTAACTTGCTCGAATTTGATCATAATTAACTCAATATCATCAATTAATGCTAAAGGAACTAACTTTATTGAAAACATAATTTTTCCTAAGTTTTCTCAAAAAAAGTAAAAACCCGAGCCTGCTTGGTCTAAACTTGGGGTTCGGACCAAATTATGTTCACCCACGAACCCAAATATACTATTAGTTTTGAAATCCGAACTTAATTCGATGTAAAAATTCAATTTTTATAAAATTCCCTAATTCTACTCAAACCCTCAATTTTTACCATGAAAATTCTTAGTTTTTGCTTTAAAAGTGATGAAAAACAGTAAGGAATTGAAAGAACAAAGTTTAGAATTGATTACCTATGACTTGGGGATGATAACTACTGAAGAAAATCGCTATTAGGGCTGTAAACCTCGAAAATATGGTGAAGAAGAAGGTCTGCCCGTTTTTAAAAGAGTATTTATATTAGCTGGGCAACAGACCTATGCGTTCGCACTCAAAAGCATGTGTTCGCATAGGATAAGGGAAACTGGGCAGTGCGTTCGCATGGGGAGGGGTGCGATCGCATAGAGTACTGGCCTCCCCTCCCCCAGGCCTGTTTTAATGATACGCGTTCGCACATTAGGGAGTGCGTTCGCACAGCTTGCCCAGACAAAGCTTTTTGATCGCACCCTAAATGTTGCGTTCGCACAGTACACCAAAGGACCCCCACTGAGACTACACTATGCGATCGCGGACATGGCTATGCAATCGCATAGCACACGGGCCTAGACACCGGAAAACAGACTACAGCAGCACTTATACATGATCAAAACCTCTCGTGGCCTATCCAAAACTCACCCGAGCCCTCGAGGCTCTAAACAAAAACATCACACGGACTTGCTCGTGCGATCAAATCATGAAAATAACATGTAAAACTATGAATTAAACCTCAAAACTCATCATTTTCATCAAGAACACTTAAAATTCATAACTTTTCAACCGGATGTCCGAATCACGTCAAATAAACTCCATTTTTCACCAAATTTCACAGTTAACCTTTATATATCATAATTCCAAAATAAACTCCAAAACCAAAATACGGGCTTGATACCAATGATCTTAAACATTATTTCTTTTCTCCAATTCATAAATATTTCAGCAAAACAATTTCTTTCAAAAAATGATTTCTAAGGCTTGGGACCTCGAAATTCATTTCCGGGCATACGCCCGATTCCCTTATTTTACTGCGGACCTCCCGGGATCGTCGGAACACAGATCCGGGTCCGTTTACTCAAAATGTTAACCAAATTCAACTATAATCAAATTTAAATTCTATAAATTACTATTTCTCATATTTTCACATAAAAGCTTTCCGGTTTCACGCCCGGACTGCGCACACAAATCGAGGTATTTAAAATTAGTCTTTTTATGGATATTAAGCATAGAGCGGAGTCTAAATTCATAAAATGTCCCCTTGGGTCATCACAATCTCCACCTCTAAAACAAACGTTCATCCTCGAGTCAACTATTTGTCCAATTGGACAGAGCTGAAATCTAACACGTGGGACGGGTCACTATGATATTTCCGGAGCATAGACACGTGGAATACCGGATGAACTGAGGATAACCCTTGAGGCAATGCAAGTCTATAAGCTACCTCCCCCACTCTATCAAGAATCTCAAATGGCCTGATATACCTAGGGCTCAAGCTACCCTTATTCCCAAATCCAATAACACCCTTCATGGGCGACACACGAAGCAATACTCTCGCTCCAACCATGAATGCCACATCATGAACCTTACGATCGGCATAACTCTTTTTCCTAGACTGAGCTGCACAAAGTCTTTCTTGAATAATCTTGACCTTATCTAAGGCCTCCTGAACTAAGTTTGTACCCAACAACCGAGCCTCTCCCAGCTCAAACCATCCAACTAGCGATCTGCATCGTCTACCATATAACGCCTCATAAGGAGCCATCTGAATGCTCGATTGATAACTATTATTATAAGCAAACTCCGTTAATGGCAAGAATTGATCCCACGAACCTCCAAAGTCAATAACACAAACGCGGAGCATATCCTCCAATATCTGAATGGTACGCTCGGACTGCCTGTCAGTTTGAGGGTGAAATGTTGTACTCAACTCCACTCCGGTATCCAACTCACGCTGAACTTCCCTCCAAAAGTGCGAAGTAAACTGCGTACCCCGATCAAAAATGATAGACACGGGCACACCATGAAGGCGAACAATCTCCCGGATATATAACTCAGCCAACCGCTTTGAAGTATAAGTACTTTCCACAGGAATGAAATGTGTTGATTTAGTCAGCCTCTCTACAATAACATACACTGCGTCAAATTTCCTCTGAGTCCATGGGAGCCCAACAACAAAGTCCATAGTGATACGCTCCCACTTCCACTCAGGAATCTCTATGTGTTGAAGCAAACTGTATGGTCTATGATGCTCATACTTTACCTGGTGACAATTTAAGCAACGAACCACACACACAACAATGTCCTTCTTCATTCTTCTCTACCAATAATTCTGCCTCAAGTCTTGGTACATTTTGGCTGCACCTGGATGAATCGAATACTTGGAACTGTGAGCCTCCTCAAGGATCAACTCACGAAGGCCATCAACATTAGGCACACATAAATGACCCTGCATCCTCAAAACACCATCATCTCCAACTATAACCTGCTTGGCATCACCGTGCCGAATTGTATCTCTAAGGACCGGCTAATGTGGGTCATCATCCTACCGCTCCCGGATACGGTCAATTAGAGAAGACCGAGCGATAGTACAAGCTAGAACACTACTGGGCGAAATATCTAACCTCACAAGCTGATTAGCCAATGTCTGAATGTCTGAAGCCAACGGTCTTTCACCAACTGGAATATACGCAAGGCTGCCCATACTCACCGTCTTTCTACTCAATGCATCGGCCACCACATTGGCCCTCCCTGGGTGATACAATATGGTGAAATCATAAACTTTTAGTAACTCTAACCATCTCCGCTGCCTCAAATTTAGATCTTTCTGCTTGAATAAGTAATGGAGACTACGTGGTCAGTAAAAACCTCACATGGCACGCCATAAGATAGTGCCTCCAAATTTCCAATGCATGAACAATGGCTGCCAACTCTAAGTCATGAACGGGATAATTCTTCTCATGTACCTTCAGCTGTCGAGACGCATACACAATCACCCTGCTATCCTCCATCAACACTGCTCCAAGGCCAACCGGGATGCATCATAATACACCGTGAAAGAACCTGAATCTGATGGTAACACCAACACCGGTGTTGAAATCAAGGATGTCTTGAGTTTCTGAAAGCTCGCCTCACACTCATCTGACCATTTAAATGGGGCACCTTTCTGAGTCAATTTAGTCATTGGGGCTGCTATGGAAGAAAACCCCTCCACAAAACGATGGTAGTAACCCGCCAAACCCAAGAAACGCCTAATCTCCGTAGCTGTAGTGGGTCTAGGCAAGTCCCTGACTGCCTCTATCTTCTTAGGATCAACTTGAATACCCTCAGCTGATACAATATGACCTAGAAAGGCTGCTGAATCTAACCAAAACTCACATTTAGTAAACTTGGCATACTAATGATTATCTCTCAAATTCTGGAGTGCTATACGGAGGTGCTGCTCATGCTCTTCCCAACTTCGGGAGTATATAAGAATGTCATCAATGAGCACGAACACGAAAGAGTCCAGGTGGGGCTTGAAAACCTGATTCATCAAATCCAAAAAGGTTGCTGGAGAATTAGTTAGCCCAAAAGACATAACCAAAAATTCGTAATTCCCATACCTCGTCCGAAAGGTTGTCTTAGGAATATCGGACGCCCTAATCTTCAGCTGATAATAGCCTGACCTCAAATCAATTTTCGAAAATACTCTAGCACCCTGAAGCTGATCAAATAGGTCATCAATCTCAGCAACAGATATTTATTCTTGACAATAACTTTATTTAGTTGCTGGTAATCTATACACATGATCATCGACCCATCCTTCTTCTTTACAAACAAAATCGGTGCACCCCAAGGCGAGACATTGGGTCTTATAAAACCCTTATCGAGAAAGTCCTACAATTATTCTTTTAATTCTTTCAATTCTGATGGAGCCATCCGATATGGAGGAATGGAAATCGGCTGAGTGCCCGGAGCCATATCAATACATAAATCAATATCCCTGTCGGGCGGCATACCCGGCAGGTCTGCAGGAAATACCTCAGGAAACTCACACACGTAGGAACTGACTCTATAGAAGAAACCTCGGCATCGGAATCACGAATATGAGCCAAATAAGCCAAACACCCTTTCTCCACCATGCGGCGAGCCTTAGCATATGAAATTACCCGACTTGGAAAATGACCAGGAGTCACTTTCCATTCTAATCGAGGCAACCCCGGCAATGCTAAAGTAACTATCTTGGCGTGACAGTCTAATATGGCATAATAAGGCGACAACCAATCCATGCCCAATATAACATCAAAATCAACCATTTCTAGAAGTAAAAGATCCACACTAGTTCAAGACTTTCTATGACTACCACGAACGGTATACGTGATCTACCACGATAGCAACCCCCCACCGGTGTAGACACATAACATGAACACTCAAAGGATTACGTGGCACATTCAAATGCGAGGCAAAATAGGATGAAACATATGAGTAAGTAGACCCCGGATCAAACAAAACTGAAGCAGCTCTATCAAAAATTGAGATGATACTTGTAATCACAGCATCGGAGGACTCTGCCTCGGGCCTGGATTGAAATGCATATAGTCGGGGCTGGGCCCCGCCACCCTGCCACACCTCTGGGAGGACCTCCACCTCTAGATATCTGCCCTCCACCTCTAACATTTTTGCCTCTACCTCTAACTACCTGACCCCTACCCCTTGTTGGCTGGGCAGGTGGTGCTGCATATGGTGCCGGAACTATGGCACAAGAACCCTGGTACTGATGAAGAAGCACGAAAAAAAAAAGTAGCTACCTCGGGAGAGGGATGAGAGTAGTCTTTTTCCAATAGGCTAGTTGATTACTCAGAAACCTCGGACAAGCTCTCCGAATATGCCCATTTCACCACACTCAAAACATCCCTCCTGATATGAGGACTGACCTTGACGAACCGGCTGGCCACGATAATAACTCTGTATAGGAGGTGCTCTAATATGAGCTGAAGGAGCACTGTAGCATGACTGAGCAGAAGGAGACACATAAGAACCACGACCCCCTGAAGTACCATATGAAACCTGTAGTGCTGAATGGAAAGTCCTAGAAGGATGGCCTCTGCTAAATGAAGTCCCGCCTCCAGATGAGGTACCACTGAAACCACCGGAATGGCGAGGTCTCTTTTCTGACCCCTGACCTCCCATACCAAGAACTGACTCAACCCTCCTAGCTATATTAGCTGCATCTTGAAGAGAAATCTCGATCCATGTCTCCTTGGCCATCTGCAACCTGATGGGCTGAGCAAGGCCATCAATAAACCGTCTGACCCTCTCCCACTCTGTGGGCAATAAAATAATGGCATGTCTATCCAAATCCACGAAACGAGTCTCATACTAGGTCACTGTCATGCTGCCCTGCTGAAGTTGCTCAAACTGATGATGCTTATCCTCTTGAGTAGTAACAGGCAAGAACTTCTCCAAAAAAAGATGAGAGAACTAATCCCAAGTCATAGCAGGTGATCCAACTGGTCTAGTCAATAGAAAGTCCCTCCACCATTTCTTGGAGGAACCAGTCATCTGAAAAGCAGCAAAATCGACCCCATTGGTCTCCAAAATACCCATATTTTACAACACCTCATGACAATTATCCAGATATTCCTAAGGGTCCTCTAAAGTAGCACCACTGAAGTGAACAGGAAATAACTTAATGAACCTGTCCAACCTCCATAAAGCATCAGTAGACATAGTTGCCCCATTAACGGGCAGCACTGCTACAACTGGCTGAATTACCCCAACGGGATTGGCTATTGTGATCTGAACCTGAGGAGTAGTCTGGACTGGAGTGTGGGTAGCAGGAGTCTAGACACCGCCTCCAGCCAGAGATACGGCTTCTGCAACAGGGAGTGTGCCCGTCTGGGCCATACTCTCCATCAAGCCCACTAACCGGACCAAAGCATCCTGAAGAACCAGGGTAGCAACTAACCCCTCGGGGACCTAAGCTGGTCCCGATGGAATAGTCTGAGCTGGAACCCCCTCATTAATCTCAATCAGGGGTTCCGAAGCTGAGCCTGCTGCCTGGGAAATGGGCTGAGTCCTGCCTCAGCCTCGGCCTCTTGCATGGCCTCAGCCTCTGCCCCTAGTAGGAGCCGCTGTTGCTGGAGGATCGGAATGCTGGTCGGCGAAAGATAAAGCACGTGTTCTCGACATATGTGAGAGAATAGAAGAATCTAATCGGTATTTGGGATACAAGAATCACACGATAGAGTAGAAATAAAAATGGAGTTGTTTCCTAACTCAATAGCCTCCGAAAGATAAGTACAGACGTCTCTGTACCGATCCTTCAGACACTATTAAGCTTGTTCGCGAATTGTGAGACCTAAGAAACCTAGTGCTCTGATACCATCTTGTCACGACCCAAATTCCCCCAAGCTTAGGAGTCATGATGGCGCCTAACACCACACTTTCTAGGCAAGCCAATGTTAGAATTCGATTAACTACTTTGCATTTATTATCCATTTAGACATAATAAAATAATCTAAAGTAAACTGAATCCATTGGGTATCGTTAAATAATTTTCAAAGATAAATTAATAAACAATTGAATGAAACGAACCAAGAACTAATTATATAGATAAATTCAAAAACTACCCCAGTGTCTGGTGTCACAATTCACGAACTACTAAAGAATACTACAAATACTTGGCTGAAAGAATAATGTAACTGTTCTGAATATAATAAAACAGCGTTTATGAAGATAGGAGAAGACTCTCGGGATCTGCGAACGCCGGTAGATATACCTCGTGTCACCGAGTAAATGAATAGCCGCTCTAAATATCTCTACAGTTGGCCAGTACCTGGATCTGTACAAAAGAGTTCAGAGTGTAGTATCAGTACAACCGACCCCATGTACTGAGTAAGTACCGAGCCTAACCACGACGAAGTAGTGACGAGGCTACGGCGGGGCTTTAGCAATATAACCTATGACAATAATATAAAAATCAAGAAGGAAATCTAACTAAATAATTAAGTACTGCAACAACAATAAAATAATTTAGCCACCTTTTCCCAGGCCTCATCTATAACCAATTCTCAAATAACTTCCAAGTTTCCAAACTTTAAACTTTAAATAAATGGTGATGAAAATATGAAGAATAGTAAAATAAACACTTAAGCCTTTCAAATCTTTATTTTCTTTGAAATTCAGTAAGAATATAAATGTTCTCCCTTATTTCTCCTTGTTGCGGCGTGCAACCCGCTCCCACCTGTCCACCCTTATTGCTCCTCTCTAAGTATATCACCCTTATTACTCATGTTGCAGCGTGCAACCCGATCCCACATGTCGACCCTTATCACTCCTTGTTGCGGCATGCAACCCGCTCCCACCAGACATCTCATATCAATTTAT